>CM035783.1:54929403-54998804 GCA_020466265.1 Siphamia tubifer
AAGTACGCGGACGACACAACAGTTGTGGGTCTCATTCAGGACGATAAGGAACTGGCTTACAGGGAGGAAGTGCAACATCTTGTAGACTGGTGTAAGGTGAACAACCTGGTCCTGAATGTCGACAAAACTAAGGAGATCATCGTAGACTTCAGGAGATCCAGACCCAGCCACACACCCCTTCACATCAATGACACAGCAGTGGAAATCGTGAGCACAACCAAGTACCTGGGGGTGCAGATCACAGATGACCTCAGTTGGTCACTCCACACTTCCTCCCTGGCGAAGAAGGCACAGCAGCGCCTGCATTTCCTGCGACGGCTGAGAAGAGCCTCTCTCTCCCCCCCGTCCTAACCACCTTCTACAGAGGGACAATAGAGACCCTGCTGACTAGCTGCATCTCCGTCTGGTCCGGGAGCTGCAGGGCCTCAGACTGGAAGGCTCTGCGGAGGGTGGTGAGGACGGCTGAGAAGATCATCGGGGCCCCGCTCCCCACAATTCAGGACATAGCAGAGAGCCGCTGCATATCCAGAGCCCACCGGATCCTCTCTGATCCCACTCATCCCCAGCACAGACTGTTCACTCGCTTGGCATCTGGGAGAAGGTTCCGCAGCATCCGCTGCAGAACGGCCAGATTCAGGAACAGTTACTTCCCCCTGGCCACCAGACTGCTGAATGACAAATAACAACCCCCCCACAAACTCATTCGTGTACCTCATGGACAATGTACTCTCAGTGCACTTATCCATAACATGGACAAAAAAAATCTACCTCCTGGTTGTGAAACAACCCCCCCTATATTTGCACTACTACTTACTCTGTTTTTTGCACTATTCATTCTGTTTACGGCACTACTCATCCTGTTTACTCTGTTCCTCAGATGCTTTTTTTTACTTATTTATTTAGTAGGTGTACTCCGGAAGCCAAGCAACGACGTCTCGTTGCCAAAAATCCCACTGTTGTGTGTATTCTTGTGCAATGACAATAAAGGAAGTCTAAGTCTAAGTCTCTAACCCACAACTCAGAACGCAAGAACTATATTTGAAAAGGACAAACTCACCCACATTTTTAAAAAGTAGTCAATGGTCTTTATGAACATCACATGACCTTTGACCTTACTCACATACCTGAACATCACATGACCTTTGACCTTACTCACATACCTGAACATCACATGACCTTTGACCTTACTCACATACCTGAACATCACATGACCTTTGACCTTACTCACATACCTGAACATCACATGACCTTTGACCTTACTCACATACCTGCATTTATTTCTGTTTAAATTCCATGTCATTGTTTGTAAGTTAATATGTTTATAAATATGTTTGTTCTTCTTCATCATTCAAAAGTTATCAACGCTAACGCAGCATCTAAACCAGGGGTCGACAACCTGTAACACCCAAAGACACATTTGAACCTGGTTTCCATGGAAACAAAAACACTGGGAGCTGCTCATCATCTTTAAAAATCTCAGCCAATGTGTCTAAACCTTATGTTTTTGTTTGTTTGTTTGTTCATTTCCTCTCTCTCCCTCCATACCGTAGGATACTGACCACCATGGACGACACCTTCACTAACATTCACTGAACAAAGTTTATTTACAGATTATTTTAATGTTTATCACAAACGACCCAACGCCAATATCCTCAAAAATATTTTTCAATAATCTGTGTATCATTCATTCATTTGTTTTTCAAAATAAAACCAAAAATAAGACAAAAAAGTTTGTTTCCAAAACCAAAATGAAAAAAACGATAACAATGCATTTTTGTCAGTTTTCCTTTTTTGTGTGAGTAAAGCATAAATGAATGTTAACATGACACATGTCCACTGGACTGAAGGTCGTCGTGGTCTCATATGACACCAGTTTTGTCCGTGCTCATACCTTCAGGTTTTAGGGTGACCCTCTTAGTTTCCCCAAATAGAATAGAATAGAAAAGCAAATGATGCACAGATTTTCAATAATCTGCAACTGCAGGCGACCGCGGGTGACTCTGGGCGACCGCGGGCGACTCTGGGCGACCGCGGGTGACTATGGGCGACAGCGTCTGACTCTGGGCAACCGCGGGTGACTATGGGCGACTGTGGGCGACTGCGGGTGACTATGGGCGACTGCGGGTGACTATGGGCGACCGGGTCTGAGTCTGGGCGACCGCGAGTGACTATGGGTGACTGTGGGCGACCGCGGGTGACTGCGGGTGACTGCGGGTGATTCTGGGTGACCGCGGGCGACCGCGGGTGACTATGGGCGACCGCGTCTGACTGTGGGCGACCGCGGGTGACTATGGGCGACTGTGGGCGACCGCGGGTGACTATGGGCGACTGTGGGCGACTGCGGGTGACTGTGGGCGACCGCGGGCACCTGCTCACTTCGGGTCAGTCGGCGCATCACTGTTGTGTAAAATATTCTATTAATTGTGTAAAAGTACACACACAACAGCAGATGCCAGATGAGTGTCAGTTCCTTTGTGTTCCAGGGCATCTGTGGAGTGGAACCAGGCCAGGGATATGACGGGGTCTCCTACACCCTCTCCATCCTCTGCCTCGCACACACACTGGTGCTTGGCTTCCACAGCAGAGAGGCCCTACTGGCCTGGGATGCTCGTCTACGCTACAGCCTGGGTGAAGGTCAGTGCGACTGTTGTATGTTTTCATATGACGATGTGAAGAGTGTGAAGAGAACATCTGAAGAACCATTACAAGGAACCATTTCATCTGAGGACTGATTAATTTAGTTTAATGCTTCAGTTTTTGATGCATTTTACTGTCATTGTGCAGAAAAAATCTAAACTATTTTTCAGTCTAAATTGCCCTTATTTTCCTTATAAAATGTCACTTTTTTCAGGTTATTTGCAAAGTTTGCATTTGGATACTTTATAAAATTAAGTAATTTAATATTTAATTAATTTAATTTAATAATAAGTGCAAGAACGTCTGCACTGACTCACCAACTTTTTTTCTTAGGTGCAACCACATTTTTCAACTGCATTCATTTAACACCGCAGTTTTATATGTTCTCTTTTTTTCTTTTCTTTTTTTAAAAATCATTGTCCATACAGACAATATTGATTTGTAAATGATCAATCAACAGTATTGATAACAGTTGTGTATTTGGAGCACAGCTCTACAAGAAAGATGAAAACTGAACTGAAGTGTTATTGTTTAAAGTGTTTCACTGAACTGAAATTTACACTGAAAACGTCTACAGATAGTTTTAAAAAGAAGGAGAATTAAAAGTGTAAGTCAGTCACCGAGAAAAGAAAACACTTACTTTGTCACACACTCACAGCCAGTTACCCACTACGGTGCGTAACTGGCTGTGACACCTTTATATTAAACGTGTCATTCTGCTGATGGCTCACCCAGCGTTACCGTGGTGATGGCTCACCCAGCGTTGCCATGGTGATGGCTCACCCAGTGTTACTGTGGTGATGGCTCACCCAGCGTTACCGTGGTGATGGCTCACCCAGCGTTACCGTGGTGATGGCTCACCCAGCGTTACCATGGTGATGGCTCACCCAGCGTTACCATGGTGATGGCTCACCCAGCGTTACCGTGGTGATGGCTCACCCAGCATTACCATGGTGATGGCTCACCCAGCATTACCATGGTGATGGCTCACCCAGCGTTACCATGGTGATGGTTCACCCAGACTTACCAACACATGCTCCTTTAACAGTGGTTCATCACCTCCACTGGCTGCATACTGCATTCACACTAAACAACAACAGGAACCAGGGACCCAGAAAAAGACGGTCCATCTGATGTCAGATGGACTTTAACCCCACCCACCTGAGGTTAAGCCCCTCCCCCATTTCAGCCAATCTGCAGTAGCATTAGCATTAGCATCTACTAGAGCAGACGGCGCCACAGTAGCTGCTGCACAAACTGTAAAAAACTGTTGGATCAAACTGGTTCATGTGTCTCTGTGGAAATAAAGACAGTTTTTTTACTGCACGTTTTCAAAACAAGTGACGTCACCAAAACTAGCTGGATGTTACTCTGGGATGGTAAACACACACAGAGCCAGAGGGGAGGGGGAAGTGTTCCTTCACACATTCTGAGCCAATCACAGACGCCTCATCAGCGCGTCATGGACATGTATGAGGAAGTAGAAGTAAACTGTGTTGTTCCACCTCCAGTCATTTTTCTACCGTGAAAAAACAACTGGAAACAAAACAATCTGAACGTTTTTATAAATAGAACCAACACACAATGAATTCAATAACAATGAAGAACAATAATATTAATAAATAACCATAGAATGAGTCCTTTAATAAAGTTAATATTAATAAATAAGCATAGAATGAGTCCTTTAATAAAGTTAATATTAATAAATAAACATAGAATGAGTCCTTTAATAAAGTTAATATTAATAAATAAGCATAGAATGAGTCCTTTAATAAAGTTAATATTAATAAATAAGCATAGAATGAGTCCTTTAAAAGCTCATTTTAAAGCATCACACAGAGAAAACATTAGATGTTCCAGTAAATTCTGCTGCTAAATATGGTGGAAAATATTTTACCAACCAGTTCTACACAAACTGCCTTCGTCGTCGTCCACCTGTCCTGTCATTGTCCGTAGGTCTGTCAGATGGATAACACAACTCAGCCACAGCGCTGTCAGGTTGTCATGGTAACAACTAGCAGTCCCAGTCTCTAGCTGCTAGCTCTAGAAGTTCTATTACCTCACGTCATCTTTGTGTTTAGTTATTTTTAGTAAAGGTTTTAAACTAGTGTTAAATATTTGAACCACAGATGAACTGAGCTGTGAGTTTGATATTAATTCATGTTGTCTTATATTCTACTGCTAATGTTTAAATTCATCATGTTTTAAAATATGCTATGGACAGATCACAAAGCTTCCTCTTTATAACGATGAAGAGTTTGTGCAGTGGATGTTTTCTTTTTTTTTTTTTTTTTTTAACTGATGACATAAAATTATGACCGGACAACATTGATGGGGTCAACCATCAGTCAAACGGTCATCGGTTAACGTCTCTTGTTCCGCCTCTTGTTGATCACCCAGAAACTTGTAGAGTTACAGACCTCTTTTTTTTGCCAAGGGCTGGTCGCACCGGTGTGACCTCAAATTTTTTTTTAATTGCACTTTTGAGAAATTAGGTCACATGTTTGACCAATTTGCTTGCGCTCTAGAGCCCAGACGTGGTCTGAGCTCTGTTGACTGGCTGCAATTTGGTCATTTTTTTTCCTTCAAATTCTACGTGGGCTCAGGACATCACTTGTAAAGGTCAGAGAAATGACAGGTGGAATTACTTCTTCCATCACTCTAACTATTCTACATCTTAAAAATGTATGAATGTAATACTTTCCTTCTCATTTGAAAAAGTCACATAGAAATAATGAGTGTTATATCGGTCCACACGTGAAGGATGGAATGTGTCTCACTGCTTCAGGCTGTGAATTAAATGTTCTTCACTTCTATAGTTGTTCCACCTTCATGGTTCTAAGCTCTTTACATTAGCCTCACATTCACCCATTCACACACACTCATACACCAGTAGGTTCTAAGGTCAAAGGTCAGTCTTACTGGGAGACTAAGGGTTCAGTGTCTTTGCCCAAGGACACTTGGACATGTGGACAGACCAAGCTGGGATGCAAACCACTGACTCTTCAGTCATTGGACGAACCGCTCTACCAACTGAGCCACAGCTACTTTGACCTTTGACCTTTGCCCAAAAATCACATTCAGTTTTCATTTGGAAATTAATGTAGATATTTTAATAATATTTGAATATTTATTAATTACATTACTTTAAAGATACCTCACTAACCTTGGCATCAAAATTAATTATATTCAGTCCACCAGGGGGCAGTATGTTTCGAACCATTACTGATGAAATATGCAGTGTGACAGTAATGAGCATTATTATCAGATGACACTTTTAACCTTATATAATCCACAAACATCATCTTTTGTCCGTTGTCTTGTTGTGTGTGAAACACTGTTCCTTGGTTTTCCTGGATGCCTGTTACTGATGAAAGCCTCTAAACTGTTAGCTAAACTGTTAGCTAAACTGTTAGCTAAACTGTTAGCCTCACTGATAATCATAACCTAAAAAATAAACCATTAATTGACAGATAAAACTCTGTGTCAGTTTGAACTGCTTGTATTTTTTGATCCGCTCCATTTCATTTTCTCTCAACTCTCCGTCTTCTTTGAGGCACAAATGTACGGTTGTCTTTTATTGGAAAATAAAACTTCTGCGCTGACTGGGACAGAAATAGATTGGTCTGAAATTCACACATATGATGAACAAGACTTTGATCCACTGCCCCCATGAAAAATTATATATACATCGATGGAAGTCAATGAGTTAAGAGCTGCCTCATATTTGTTAAAAACTTTTTTTTTAATAACATTTGAATTATATTTGAAGTCAAAGCCCTACTGTGAATTGGACTTTTTTTGTGCAAGGTTCCATTTCAGTGCAGAGCAGCTGGTGCTTGTGTATGAAAGAAAATGATTATTATTTTTGATATTTTTTTATCTTTTTAAAAGCCTTAGCCATTGCTTCATATTTTGGGGGTGTAACACATTTGCATTTCTCTTTGGAGAAACTGATTTTCTACACAAATTGTTTGAGTGACTCAGATATGACGAGAACAAATGTCAGCAGTGGTGTGTGCGTGTTATAAATAAGCATATTTAGCTTCTGACCAAAGCGCCGCCTTCATTATTTGACCCGTATTCACCCACCTGAATATTTCATTCAGCTAAGTGCATGTCAAATGTAGTGATTTTTCTATTGTCTGTGGGTTTATACATTTTTATTATTATGTAAAATCAGCAGTCAGTGAACCATTTGAGAGTTGATTCCTTTTCTCTCTTCACACCAGCTTGTTCCTGTAGGTGCTCCAGGTTCCATAAACTATAATAACCTCTACTGCTCATCAAACTGCTGATATGTTCCTGTGCTAATGATGCTAATGGACCATTATGTGTTCTGCATATGGAGCTGTATAGTTTGTGTACAGACAGACAGACAGACAGACAGACAGGAGAACTTAAAGAACATTCATCACATCCATCAGTTCATGCTGTAGCATGTGTGTGTTATGATCTGCTGTTATGTGACTGATGATGAGCAATAACACTTTAACTGTATTTATATTGACATTATACAAACATAAGTGGAAGAAGTGGTTTTCATGCTGGTTACGGAACAACTTCTGCTTTGGCTGATTTATGCATTTGATCTTCCAGCAAGTCGTCACTCTGTTCATACAGGGCCATTAGTCCAGCACTAGTTTAGTCCAGCACTAGTTTAGTCCAGCACTAGTTTAGACCACCAGTAGTTAAGTCCAGCAGTAGTTTAGACCACCAGTAGTTTAGTCCAGCACTAGTTTAGTCCAGCTCTAGTTTAGTCCAGCTCTAGTTTAGTCCAGCACTAGTTTAGTCCAGCACTAGTTTAGTCCAGCACTAGTTTAGTCCAGCACTAGTTTAGACCACCAGTAGTTAAGTCCAGCAGTAGTTTAGACCACCAGTAGTTTAGTCCAGCACTAGTTTAGTCCAGCTCTAGTTTAGTCCAGCTCTAGTTTAGTCCAGCACTAGTTTAGTCCAGCACTAGTTTAGTCCAGCACTAGTTTAGTCCAGCACTAGTTTAGACCACCAGTAGTTAAGTCCAGCAGTAGTTTAGACCACCAGTAGTTTAGACCACCAGTAGTTTAGTCCAGCACTAGTTTAGTCCAGCACTAGTTTAGTCCAGCTCTAGTTTAGTCCAGCACTAGTTTAGTCCAGCACTAGTTTAGACCAGCAGTAGTTTAGACCACCAGTAGTTTAGTCCAGCACTAGTTTAGTCCAGCACTAGTTTAGACCAGCAGTGGTTTAGTCCAGCACTAGTTTAGTCCAGCACTAGTTTAGTCCAGCACTAGTTTGGTCCAGCAGTAGTTTGGTCCAGCAGTAGTTTGGTCCAGCAGTAGTTTAGTCCAGCAGTAGTTTAGTCCAGCACTGGTTTAGTCCAGCACTGGTTTAGTCCAGCAGTGGTTTAGTCCAGCAGTGGTTTAGTCCAGCAGTGGTTTAGTCCAGCACTAGTTTAGTCCAGCAGTGGTTTAGTCCAGCAGTGGTTTAGTCCAGCAGTGGTTTAGTCCAGCACTAGTTTAGTCCAGCAGTGGTTTAGTCCAGCAGTGGTTTAGTCCAGCACTAGTTTAGTCCAGCACTAGTTTAGACCAGCGTGTAGTCGTTTTAGTCCAATTTTATTACTATTTTCAGATTTTGGACACAATCGTTAAACAACACGTTCACTGATGGTACAGCCACACCCAACACTAATATCTACATTCACACATTCACACATAAATATTAAATACAATGTCAATGGACAGACGTGTTTGGATCCTGGGTGGTGCATTGGATGAGTTCCTGCGGCATATTGGAGCGGCACATTTTGTGCCACATACACATGCGTGTAAACGCTCGGGCTGAAAATATTGAACTTTTCAGGTGATTTTGGGCGATGCCAGGCTAGAAAGATAAGTTTGATTTATAGAGCCTCAAATCACAACAATGTCGTGTCACAGTGCTTTACAAAAAAAACACAATAAACCAGAGAAATAAAGTCCCAAGCATCCTTCTGTCCTTAGACCCTCCTTCTGTCCTTAGACCCTCCTTCTGTCTTTAGACCCTCCTTCTCGGCAATAAAAAACTCCAAAACCCAGTGGGGAAAAAGAAGAAATCTTGAGCAGAACCAGACTGAAAGACAGATCCACTCCCATGGACGGACAGACTATAGATGAACATCCATTTGTAGATGAAAGGAAGGTGGGGGCAGGTCCATCAATCAGACAGGTCAGGGTGAGGGAGGAAGTCTGGGGTCACAGGTCAGCACAGGACACAAGTGAGGCACTGCAAGTCCTGTTGTCTATGTCTCCTTATGTGGACACTGCTGAGAGAGTTGGAAAGGGGACACTGGGTGACTAACCATGAACAGACTTGGTATGTAAGATAGGTTTGAGAAATTATAAATACAGACGAGAGAGAGAGAGAGAGAGAGAGAGAGAGAGAGAGAGAGAGAGAGAGAGAGAGAGAGAGAGAGATGCTGCCAACGTCCTGATGAAATGACATGATGTTGGGACCGACCCAGAAGGCTGCAGAAACAAAAACTGAGCCTGAAATATCATTGAAAGCCGATGTCATTCAGACTCCAGTTCCTGGTGCTGCAGGAGCGTCTGCAGGATCAGGTGAACCCAAAAGTAACGGCGCCTGGCCCTCCCACGTATGGGACCCTCAGAGTGGGTACAGAGCAACAATAGTTGAGGACAGACTGAAGTGGACGGACAGGTTTTGTTTATCTATGTTTCTATGTTTATTCAGCGTCCAGACTCGGGTGTTTACGAGGCGCGTCACAGGCGTACACATGTAAATACATGTTCGCTGTGGCTGTAGTATGACATGTTCTTATTTACATGTTTACACTAATAAGTTTGGCATCACCTCAGATGTCTGTATGGCTATTTGTATTTGTGACCCACCACCAGTAAACCAGTCATAAGTGTGTGTAAATCCAAACAGAGTTATGTGTGTATCTTGGTAGAGTGGAAACTAAGGTTTAAGATGGTGAAAAAATGATGTTTCTATCACAAGTAGAACCAAAGTTATGGTCATTTTAATATCCACATTTGGACATATTTTACAATTTGCATATTTATATTATATTGCAATTTGTTTTGGGGTAGGAAGTCCTTAGCAACGCATAATAATTTGTATCCGATTGACACAAATTGTTGACAGATGTTAAAGGACACTCTGATGGACATGTCACAGAAGTTTTATATATTATAATAATAGGACAGAAGTGTGACGTATTATAATCATTTGGCTTACACCATTGGACAGAACATTCAATATAAGCTTTTACCTCGTACCAAACACTTGGGTGTTTACCCACGGAACGGAGATCGTTTTGTTCGGCGAAAAGAGGTGGAAGTCGTCTTTGTCTTTGCTCATCAATACCTGAACTTTTGTCACCGCTTAAATAATTGACTCAATAAACACCTTTATTGATTGGATTTCAATGTAATGACCACAGGAAGTGAACATAGAGGTGTTAAGGTACCGTTTTTTGATAAGGTGTAAACACTAATAACAAATCACCTTCCAGCCTAAATTTGGTTATAGCTCTGAACGGCTCAGCGCGACTTATGCCTGGTTTCGTGGTGGTGGGTCACATTTACTCTACAAAGCAAGATGGACATGAATTTTAAACATGGCTGAATATGTGCATTTTACTTATACTGTGACAGAAAAAAACCTCAGTTTAACAGTTGAATGTTGGGTAAAGGAGGGGTAATACTAAAAGTCATGCACATTTTGTGAACAGATTTCCAAATGTTTATAGAAAACAGGGAATTCTTCTGTTTGTAAATGCAAAACAATCATTTATGTGACGGACCGCAGGGAACCCAAGTGCAGAACAGGAGACACCTATAAAAGTCCAAGCAGTTATTTATTAACAGACTGTTCAAATACACAATACAGCAGAGAGAGGTTATATCCCCTTTAAAGTCTTTCAGGGTTCTGAAGGAACAATACCGACTGAGGTCAGCAGATCTCTTCTCGCCTGAGGGAGAGGCTGGATCCGAACCGGTTCTGGTCCAAGGTCGGGGCTGGCGGCGGGTCTCGAAGTCGATGTCCGTTCCGGGGTCGGGGCAACCAGCTGGGGTCGGGGGTCGATGTACGGTCCAAGGTCAGGGCAGGCGGCGAGGGGTGCAGCGGAATCCGGTCCAGGTTTAGTATCAACAGAATCAGGCAGAAAACAGAGGTCGGACGGAAACAAGTCTGGTACATGGAACACAGATCAGAGAGTTTGCTGGAGAATCAGAGGAACGGATCATGATAATCTGGCACTGACTCAGGTCTGAATGCAGTCTTATATACTCCTCACCTGATGAGTTCAGGTGAGCTCACCAGGTGAGTCGCATCTAATGATTGGCCAGAGAAACAGAACAGGGTGAAAGGTGAAACACAGAGGCAGAGAAAACACACAGACAAAGAGGAAACAGAAGGCTCAAAGATACAGAATATGACAATTTATCTGAATATTGTTTGTGTTTTATTGTGCTTCAGCGGTAGTTTTAAGTTAATGTCAGCGTAGTTTCAGACACAGGGACTATGTCAATAAAAGTGATTTTGTGAACATGTTTTTTTTACTAAGAATGGGATAGAATAAATTCTAATTTTAACAAATTAATGTGATATTGTCTTCAGGCATCATATTATCCCATAGCAGCGCTGTTTGTTGTGGGGGAACGTTTATATACTGGTTTATGAACGGACTCTCTTACTGTCAGTCCCCACAGAGTCTGTTTTTAGATACCTACTAGTGACAGAATTACATGTAAGTGCAAGCCTTCTGCTTAGCATGTAGTCAGATTCATGGAAATGTCGGCTACAAATGCAAGTGTTCCCATGATTTATTTTAAAGTACGACCCTAACCCAGTTTATCGCAGCTATCACCTCTTTCTAATAACTCCATCTGTCGGGAATGAAATGTAAAATATGGTTGACATTGTTTGTTGGACTAACCTAGAGGAACCAAGCAGTGACGTCTGAGTTTATGTCATTGTTGTGAACAGCTGCGGAAGTGAGAATGTCAAGTCCCGCCCAGAAAACCCTGAAACGTAACAATAGTCTATTTGCGTTGTCAGAAACTGGTTATGATTATTAATAACGGGGGGAACATCATTTGACATGTAAAACTAATGGACTTAAAATCTATGATTAACACCATCATGAACTTTGTTTGAAACTGAATGATATTTAAAGTCATTATTGTTGCTACGTTGACCTGGAAATATAATAAGTTTTTTTTTTAATCTTTCTTATATGAGTTTTCTTAGATTATTCGTTGTGTAAACAGTAACATGTAAGGATATCATGTTTAGAAAGTAAAAATGACATAACCCTAAAGGATCTATTTCTTGGTCTATCCTTAGCGTGTAACGCACACGCTTATGACTTTTCACGCGGTTTCTTTGATCTTCTCAGTTCACAGGTTCAGTGTCAACGTAGAACCAGGTACTAAACTGGAAAGTGGCCCCGCCTCCCTCCACCTGTGCAACAACCTGCTGGTTCTCACCAAAGGGCTGCCTCCTGTCGTCAGTGGCCACTGGACGTTGTCAGCTTTGCGCAGATATGGCGCTGTGCCAAGTGGCTTTGTGTTTGAGGGGGGAACCCGCTGTGGATACTGTGAGTAACAGCTGCCTTAAAAAGCTTTTCTGTTGCCTGATTTATCTGGTATGACCTGCAGCCAAAGCAACACTTTAACACTGCTGACTGAAAAATGGCTGCTGGACAAAGCACTGCTTTTCCTGGTTCATGGCTGTTGATATTTTAACCTCATTTTTCTGTTAAAGCAAACAGATCAGTCATTTAAAGGGACAGTACAGTATTTTTCAGATGAATCATTAGTGTCTTTACTCTGGTGCACCCACACTGACTCCGCCCCTCTCTTCTGACTCCGCCCCTTTACTCTGGTACACCCACACTGACTCCGCCCCTTTACTCTGGTGCACCCACACTGACTCCGCCCCTTTACTCTGGTGCACCCACACTGACTTACCCCCCACAGTGTCCTGTGAGCCCAGTTCTGGTCCGGTTTTGGTCAAAGCCAAAGTAGTCCCGGCAGGTTTCCTGGGGTCAACAAAATAAAAGCTGTTTCTTCTCAAAACAGTATGTGTTGGAATGAGTGATTTATTTACATAACAAAACCATCACTGAACAAAAACTCACACCTCGTAATTGTTTGGAGCTACTTTCTCGATCAATGCGCTAGCGTTGTCACTGCTAACAGCTGTGCACCTGCACATAGCAGCTGCTAACACTGACCAACAACTGATGAAAGTAGTTTGAGCTGTTAGCAATGACGACCATTAATTATTTTGTTTATTTCACTAAATATTTCTGTCCATTTTCCTGGATATTTGTCATTTTTGTTCATTTTACTGTGTATTTTGGTAATTTTCTTTCATTTTATTGATCATTTTTGTTACATTTACTAAATATTTGGGTCATTTTTGTTTATTTTACTGAATATTTTTGTTCATTTTACTGAATATTTGTCATTTTTGTTCATTTTACTGTGTATTCTGGTCATTTTACTTCATTTTATTGAACATTTTTGTTCATTTCAGTTAATTTTACTGAACACAGTGGTACCTCTACTTATAAAAATTAATTTGTTCCAGAAGTAAAGGGGCGGAGTCAGTGTGGGTGCACCAGAGTAAAGGGGCGGAGCCAGTGTGGGTGCACCAGAATAAAGACACTGATGACAAACACATTCATCTGAAAAATACTGAACTGTCCCTTTAACACTAAGAGAAAAATGTAACAAACTTGTCATTTATTTCATGTGTTTATAGATAAATTAATAAATGACCATCTGTGTCTGACCCCCCCCCCCCCCCCACACTGGACAGTTTGTGCTTGTGTGTGTTTTTGAATGCACACTTGATCTGAGCATCTATGTGAAGAATGGGTGTGTGTTTATGGGTGTGTGTTTATGGGTGTGTGTTTATGGGTGTGTGTATATGGGTGTGTGTTCATGGGTGTGTGTTTCTGTTTGTGTGTTTGTGGGTGTGTGTATATGGGTGTGTGTTTATGGGTGTGTGTATATGGGTGTGTGTTTCTGGGTGTGTGTTTCTGGGTGTGTGTTTCTGGGTGTGTGTTTCTGTTTGTGTGTTTGTGGATGTGTGTTTCTGGGTGTGTGTTTATGGGTGTGTGTTTGTGGGTGTGTGTTTCTGGATGTGTGTTTGTGGGTGTGTGTATATGGGTGTGTGTTTGTGGGTGTGTGTTTGTGGGTGTGTGTTTGTGGGTGTGTGTTTGTGGGTGTGTGTTTCTGGGTGTGTGTTTCTGGGTGTGTGTTTATGGGTGTGTGTTTATGGGTGTGTGTTTCTGGGTGTGTGTTTGTGGGTGTGTGTTTATGGGTGTGTGTTTATGAGTGTGTGTTTGTGGGTGTGTGTTTGTGGGTGTGTGTTTGTGGGTGTGTGTTTATGAGTGTGTGTTTGTGGGTGTGTGTTTGTGGGTGTGTGTTTGTCGGTGTGTGTTTATGAGTGTGTGTTTGTGAGTGTGTGTTTGTGGGTGTGTGTTTATGAGTGTGTGTTTGTGTGTTTGTGTGTGTGTTTGTGGGTGTGTGTGTGTTTGTAGGTGTGTTTGTGGGTGTGTGTGTGTGTGGGTGTGTGTTTGTGGGTGTGTGTTTGTGGGTGTGTGTGTGTGTGTTTGTGGGTGTGTGTGTTTGTGGGTGTGTGTTTGTGTGTGGGTGTGTGTGTGGGTGTTTGTGGGTGTGTGTTTGTGTGTGGGTGTGTGTTTGTGTGTGGGTGTGTGTTTGTGGGTGTGTGTTTGTGTGTGTGTGTGTGTGTGTTTGTGTGTGTGTTTGTGTGTTTGTGGGTGTGTGTGTGTGTGTGTTTGTAGGTGTGTTTGTGGGTGTGGGTGTGTGTTTGTGGGTGTGTGTTTGTGTGTGTGTGTGTGTTTGTGTGTGTGTGTGTGTGTGTTTGTGTGTTTGTGGGTGTGTGTGTGTGTGTGTTTGTGGGTGTGGGTGTATGTGTGTGGGTGTGTGTTTGTGGGTGTGTGTTTGTGGGTGTGTGTTTGTGGGTGTGTGTTTGTGGGTGTGTGTTTGTGTGTGTGTTTGTGTGTTTGTGGGTGTGTGTTTGTGTGTGTGTGTGTGTGTGTGTTTGTAGGTGTGGGTGTGTGTGTGGGTGTGTTTGTGGGTGTATGTGTGTGGGTGTGTGTTTGTGGGTGTGTGTTTGTGGGTGTGTGTTTGTTTGTGGGTGTGTGTTTGTGGGTGTGTGTTTGTGTGTGTGTGTGTGTGTGTGTGTGTGTGTCCACATGGGGTGAAGAACAAAAGGGAAAGTGAACAGTGCATCACCAGCTGCTGTAGAACTGATTGAATATTTCTGCTCCTTTTACTACATAGATGTGACACTTGTGCCACAGACCTTCAGTTAATAAATGATCTAAATATATATGAAAATAAGACTATTATAGTTGGAGTCATAGTCATATAGTGATCAGAATGTGTTACATGATCTACTTTTTAGAGTTATACAGACTGGTATTACATAAATATGACACTAAATGTTTTATTCCTGGGTTAAGTGTAGTCTTTATTATATATGTCATCATTGTCATCTATGAACCATATTTTACAGACTATACGATGAACTGTCTTTTTTCATATATAAGGAGCATTAAGTGAAGCTAAACAGTCACAATAATTCTCAACATTGTTGAGTTGTAACACGGTACAAAACACACTTTTATTCTGATAAATCAAACTTTAAGAGTCCAAGTTATGAGATAAAAAGTCAAAATGTAAAGTCACTAAACACAACCAGAATTAATCCATATATTAGTTTCACTGTAAACAATTCACAGTAAATTCAAGTCTTTTCACTTCACCTTATTGTCCAGAAAATACAATATCTTAATATTATAATTCTATGAGACTTGGCGCCACCAAGACATCTGGTGTCCTAGGCGGCCGCCTACTCTGCCTATACCTAACACCGGCCCTGGTCCATGTGTCTGCAAACAAGTAGACTCATGACTCAAACAGGAATAACTATGAACCCTGAGGCTCTGATTTCACTGTTCTCACAAGCAACTATTAATACCAGCGTCCCCTGTAGTGCTACTCAGCCAATCACACCAATGCCCCCCCCAGGCCATTTGGCCAATCTTTCAAGTTATTTACATACATATTACCCAACAGCCACAGGAACAGCACAGAGGGGGCGGGGCATGAGCGCTAAAAAAAAAAAAGGTACAAAGACAGAGATGCATGAACCACAGTTAAACATGAGTGTTTATATATTTATATACTTATATATTATATTTATATTATATATTTATATAGAATTTATGGTAAATGTCATTTTTAATGAAATTAAATTGACTAATTAAGTAAAGTCAAATATTTTCAGGTTTTGCTACATGAAAACTCATAAACTTAACATTTATTATAACATATTTTTTCAATCAAGCTTTTAATTACTCATAAAAACAAAAACAGACTTGAAACAAATCCAAATTATTTTCCTTCAAACTTAAAATATTTGTGTAAACTGATTGCCTTAAGTATAATGACTTAAAAGTCAAACAAACAAAAACCAACAACCTTGTAACAAACAAATTATTAACATTGAATTATTTATGAATGTATTTAATAATGTGTGTCTGATAATTCATTCAAAACTATTTGATGCAATTGATTCTATTTTTTTCATTTATTCTTGATTTTATTCATTTGTTCTTTCAAAATAAGACATAAAATCATGTTTAATTCCTGCCATTTTAAGTAACTCTGAGTTCATCATTTTAAGTAACATTTACATAAAAATGCAAAAAGTTCATAATTCAAAAGTTTGATAAACTCAAAAATAAGCAAATAACGACTGACACTCAATTGTTTTTTAATTAAGTACAACTTTTAAGAAGAATTTGAGTTAATACTACTCATTCCAATGAATTATTTTCAGCCAGGTTTACAGTGTGACATTCCTAGAATGATTACAGACTAAAGCACAGTGTTGGTTTTCACTTTTACTTGTTTATTTGCATTGGTCGAACACATGTCACATACCTTTCATTACAGAGTGAAAGTGTCGTTACCCAGGCTGATGCTCTGGAGACCTTTACACCATTACTGCACTGCTTGAAGTCAACCTCTGATGTGTTTCAAATATTTATACTCAGTAGTACCAGTGCTGTGTAGTACAGTCAGTAGTGGAGCTGAGAGCAGGATTACAATCGATGCAAAACTAACGGCTATGCTTATTTATTAATATTAACTTTATTAAAGGACTCATTCTATGCTTATTTATTAATATTAACTTTATTAAAGGACTCATTCTATGCTTATTTATTAATATTAACTTTATTAAAGGACTCATTCTATGCTTATTTATTAATATTAACTTTATTAAAGGACTCATTCTATGCTTATTTATTAATATTAACTTTATTAAAGGACTCATTCTATGCTTATTTATTAATATTAACTTTATTAAAGGACTCATTCTATGGTTATTTATTAATATTAACTTTATTAAAGGACTCATTCTATGCTTATTTATTAATATTAACTTTATTAAAGGACTCATTCTATGCTTATTTATTAATATTAACTTTATTAAAGGACTCATTCTATGCTTATTTATTAATATTAACTTTATTAAAGGACTCATTCTATGCTTATTTATTAATATTAACTTTATTAAAGGACTCATTCTATGCTTATTTATTAATATTAACTTCATTAAAGGACTCATTCTATGCTTATTTATTAATATTGTTGTTCTTCATTGTTATTGAATTCATTGTGTGTTGGTTCTATTTATAAAAACGTTCAGATTGTTTTGTTTCCAGTTGTTTTTTCACGGTAGAAAAATGACTGGAGGTGGAACAACACAGTTTACTTCTACTTCCTCATACATGTCCATGACGCGCTGATGAGGCGTCTGTGATTGGCTCAGAATGTGTGAAGGAACACTCCCCCCTCCCCTCTGGCTCTGTGTGTGTTTACCATCCCAGAGTAACATCCAGCTAGGTTTGGTGACGTCACTTGTTTTGAAAACGTGCAGTAAAAAAACAGTCTTTATTTCCACACAGACACATGAACCAGTTTGATCCAACAGTTTTTTACAGTTTGTGCAGCAGCTACTGTGGCGCCGTCTGCTCTAGTCTGTAACGCTGGGTGACCTGTATGATTCTAAAAGTAGTTTTCAGTGGAATGACACCTTTAAACTAATATCTCTTTCGACATCTGTGTACTGTGATTAATCTTTCCCAACATTGGTTGTGTGTGTGTGTGTGTGTGTGTGTGTGTGTGTTTGTGTGTTTGTGTGTCCACAGAGACATATCATGCTATAACTCAATGAATACTGTAGATATCAGCATGAAATTACATATACATATACATATACATATACATATACATATACATATACATATACATATACATATACATATACATATACATATACATATACATATACATATACATATACATATACAAATACATATACAAATACATATACATATACAAATACATATACATATAGATAATGTGCATCAGATGCAATGATCCATTTGAGTAAAGGTCAAAGGTCACAATTAACTAAAAGGTAAAAATCACATTATGGGTTATAAGTCAATGATGGAGGGTCACAGAACTTTCTGTTTGGTACCAAATTATGCAAAATGAAGATATCATCAACGACCAATAGTTTTTCAGATCTCTGGAGGTCAAAGGTGACATGTGTCCAAATGTCCTTGTGTAACACTGTTTGTGTCAAACATAGACATATCACGCTATAACTTAATCAATACTGGATATATTATCATATTACACACACTGATGCATATATACATATAATGAAATTATCAATATTGCAAAAGGTCAAAGGTCAAGGTCGCATTTAGCAGAAAGGTCAAAATCACATTTTTGGCTCTAGTTCCAGAACAGGTTGTCATAGAAACTGGAGATTGGAACAAAATAGGGACGAAATTAGACATTCTGTGAATACTAGTTTCCCTTTTGGCTTTTTATGCTCGACCAGATCCGTAAACTGTTCTCCGTCATCTAATGCTGCAGTATACACAGATATGACTCTCCACTCCCACAACGTTCACTTTGAAAGTCTATTGTTACTCGGACATTTGTGGATGCAGAGTTGAAGACAAATGTTTTTCCTTCTGTGGACACACACCTACAGATGCACCTGTCAATCCTGTTGTAAAGTGGATCATTCTGCTGTGGACAGTCTTTCATTAGGCAGTAATCAGTTAAGCTGCGCCCTGTTGATGTCTGTGTTACACCTCATCACACACACATGAACACATTATGAGTCAGGACGAAGTGATACGACTGCTCCAGCTTTCATTTGATGTGATAACGAGGCCACAGTGTCCTGTAATCAATGATGTTTGGAGCAGAGCCTGTCTGAGCTGGATGGATATGTTGAGGCTTATCAGGTCCACACACACACACACACACACATACACACACACACACATACACACACACACACACACGCACACACACACACACACACACACACACATACACATACACACACACACACACACATACACACACATACACACACACACACATACACACATACACACATACACACACACATACACCCATACACATACACACACATACACACACACACACATACACACATACACACATACACACATACACCCACACACACACACACACACATACACACACACACACACATACACACACACAAGATGATTACAATAATCAATAATCTCCCCCAACATTTGTTCGGGTAGATTAACAAACACAGTATTATTAGAGACTATAGACTAGTTTAGAGGAAGCAGTAGTGGACAGTGACATAGTTTCTCTACATGTATAAATACTTTATACTGCGTACTGGGTACTTGCTGATTTTCCAAAACAGTTTTTGTTGATCTTTTTTGCCTCTGAACGGTAGTATATTTGTGAGAAATAAACAAGGATCAGGTCCAACAAGATCTCACAGGTTTTATAACAAATAAAAAAAGGAGCAACTGAGAAAAATGAACAAACACTGGTTTAATTCAGTCAAGATGAATGTTCTGCCCAACCCAGATAATGACCATCTTTGCCTCAAACCTCCGTCGACGCTAATGTGAAAATAACAAAAGGTCTTTATGATGTTGGATGATACTGGTCTAGAATCTGGGTCTATATGTAAATACATGCATGTATTCATTATTCTGTCCTACAAAGTAAAGTCAGTAACTGCACAGACAAAATAACATTAAAGTTCTGTTGTTGTTCAGCCCAGGGACAGACTGGATCAGGGTTTCAGGCCAGGAAAATCCTGCAACATCCAGTCCAATTCCAGCACCACGGAGGCAAAAAATAAAATAATAATAATAATAATAAAACACCTTTGGGGGGGGGGCTTTTGAAATGTCCTTATAGGAATTACAGTAATACTATTCCAGTGCTATTACACAACTATTAAACACATGCACGACAACAGCTCAGTACAGAACTGAACTCTCATCCTCTGATGCCCTCGATATATTTCCTTTTGTCTCAGGTTACCTACAAGATATGTGTTATTAACAACACGGTTGGTAGCTAACATATATAATCAATGTTAAACTGAAAAGGTGGTTCCGCCTGTGATCTGAATACTGCTAAGAAAGTATAATAACATGATGGAGTCAGGAGGCTGACGGGGGGGGGGGGGTCTGTTTTTGGTCAATATGAAGGACTGTTGTCACCTTCAGCTTCAGATTGACCATCACCCTGTTAGCATTAGCATTAGCATTAGCATGGATGAATCGGCTAATTCTCTGGTCAGTAAAAATCCCTGGTGAACTCTTTAAAGGCACTGACAATAAAACAAGCCCAAACATTTGTCCTTAATCATAGTTACACATATGACATAACATGCATAGAAGTCTGGTTTCAGTTTTAGCAGAGTATTGTTAATAAAATGTGTGGACGGTGTGTTTGTCTTGTCAAATATATGGAACTGAATGGAACGTATCACCCTCTATGGAGGCTTCACGACTCGTCCTGAAGAGAATGTCCTACCATTGTCCTCTAGCATCTACTGTCCTGATTCCGTATATGATCTAGTGCCGACCGTGAGCCACTAACCAATCACAATACAACAGTAGTTGTAGGTAGATTATTGGACATGAGGCAGTTATTGTTACTGTATATTAACTAGTTCTACAAAAACCACAGTGGGACTGATATATGGATTAATACAGGTAGTGATTATTTAAACTTTATGCCATAATTTAGACTTTTTGACTGTCACATCTGTTTAACAAGTCTATTCTGAGAATGTAAAGAGTATAACGTACTTATATTTATGCAAAAATGTAGGGAGTAAAAGTAAAAAGTTTCCAGAAAAATAAATACTCGAGTAAAGTACAGATACCTAAAAAAAACCTCTACTTAAATACCGTAACAAAGTACTTTTCCTTAGATACACAGTAAATTTTGCAGTGTTAAATCAACACTTACAGAGTTTATTTAACTTCTTCTAGAGTGTATTTAGTCCCATTGTCTCCAAATTAACACTGCAAAATCTACAGTGTACTTCCACCTCTACAGCTGATCCATTTTTCAGAGTTAAAGTGAATATGACGTCAGTTCCAACAGAAGCACCTTCACCCTAAACACAGTGAATGATTATTATACAGATTTTATTTATGGATGAGGTTTTGTTGTGTGTCGTAGCTGTCCTTCAGCTGCTCACTTCAGATAAGGACCAGCTGTTTACTCTTATACAGGACATTTTAAAACATAATCTGCAGTGATGTAAAGTCATCGACCAAAAGCCTTGGAGCAACATTATCTGTGATTGGGTTTTCATAGTTCATCTCCTCCTGTTAGGAAACTCTGTGACTTGTAGAGTCCATAAGCAACTGGAGCATTTCTACTGATTCGATAAAATACAATGAAATGCAAAATGGCTAATGAAGCTAATGGGTTTCCATTACATTTAATGCTGAGGAAAGTTTGAAGCGAGAAACTCTGTTTCAATTATTCAGCTAGAATTAAATAGTGCCTTGACAGCATATTTTAATGGCCTCTGATTCACACTTAAAAATAAGTCAAGTTAAAAAGTGAAGTTGCAAAAAATGCAACATTTGTAGTTTAATGTAAAGGCTGAATAACAGCTCTTTGTCTTTTTATACAAATGATAAGACATTTATATGGTGACGATGAAAACAGAAGACACTAAAGTGACGTCTCATCTTCAGTTGGAAAGTAACTCAGTAAAAGTACTTCATTACTGTACTTAAGTACATTTTTTAGGTATCTGTACTTTACTGGAGTATTTATTTTTCTGGAAAGTTTTTACTTTTAGTTCCTACATTTTGACATAAATATATGTACTTTATACTCTTTATATTCTCAGAATAGATTCGTATTTATCCACAATCATCCTGGTGTAACAGCCACTTTTTATCAAAGGTGTCATTCCACTAAATCCACTTTTGTCCTTTTGGAATCTGACGACTCACCCAGCGTTACCATGGTGATGGCTCACCCAGCGTTACCATGGTGATGGCTCACCCAGCGTTACCATTGTGATGGCTCACCCAGTGTTACCATGGTGATGGCTCACCCAGCATTACCATTGTGATGGCTCACCCAGTGTTACCATGGTGATGGCTCATCCAGCGTTACCATGGTGATGGCTCACCCAGACTTACCAACACATGCTCCTTTAACAGTGGTTCATCACCTCCACTGGCTGCATACTGCATTCACACTAAACAACAACAGGAACCAGTGACCCAGAAAAAGACGGTCCATCTGACAACAGATGGACTTAAGCCCCACCCACCTGGGGTTAAGCCCCTCCCCCATTGCAGCCAATCTGAAATAGCATTAGCATTAGCAACAGTAGCGTTAAAGCAGTGTACTACATTTCAGTGACCTCTGAAGTTTTCTTTTAAATTGAATCATTGGTAGAAACTGGCTTTAAAAAAAATAAATTAATAAAACCGTTTAAAAACTGGCTCAGATATTACATCTGAAGTCCTGAAACTTTGACTAGTATTTTATCATTTCAATACAAGTTTCTGTTCTACATTCTCGTCTGTGTTACCATTAAAATGAGTCACAACAGTAAAGATGAAGGACAGAGGACGAGCTTGATGGTGACATTTTTTTATTTACTTGTTCTGTGTGTTTTCAGATCTGTGTGTGTGTTCCTGGTGGAAGAGCGCAATCTGACTTCATAGACTTTTTATATAACCTTAACAATAAAGAAGTTGTTGCGGCCTCACCTTACAAAAGCCTCGTTGGCTTCAGTGAATGTTTTTTTTTTGGCCTTGTTTTTAGAAGTCATCATATTGAACTGTTCATAACATCTTTAATCGTATTTAACTGTGTGCTTATCTTTAACTGCTACAGCTGATTTGATTTGACATTTATTTCCCAGTGTTTTTATTTATTTTTATTTTATTCTAATCTCTTCCACGTTTTAGGGGCTGGTGTTTTCTTCTTGTCTTGTTCTGAGGGGGAGCAGATCAGTTTTCTGTTTGACTGCATCGTCAGAGGCATCACCCCCAACAGGACCCCCCATGGTTTACAGCCTGTTCTACCAGGTACAAACACACACCAGCATACACCTACCATTTATATATATATATATATATATATATATATATATATATATAAAGGCATTAACTTCAATTTTTTTTTAAGTTGACTTATCCATCAATAAAGTCGAAGTCAAGTGGACGAGTCATGATGAGCTACTGCTGTCGCACTTCATTCGTCATCCGTCCGTCATCAGCATCGTCGGCATCGTCCACAATTTACTATAATCATTACTCTTCCCTCAGTTCTCAACGGATCTCATTTCCCATTGTTTCACTGAGTTCAATTTCAATGCAGATCAAAGAAAGTAATTATTATTATTATTATTAGTTTCCACCACCAACCCCCTGTGTATCATTAACATCTTTAACCACAGTAACATGTCATTACCCAGTTAGGTTTAGGGGTCAAAGGTTAAGGCTATACAACCCTAACCCTACTTTAGTTCAGTCAAATGTTACTACAGAAGAGCTTTGGGGGCTTCCTATACCATTCAACTATTTTAAACACACACACACACAGTGGGATTGATTTGATCATCTATTGATTGATTGATACAGATTTTTATTTTTATGAACACAGGCTGTTATTTCTTTCATCTTGTAAATTTCCATCATCATTTTTTTCCACATAGTAAATTGTTGACACCCACCTTTTCTGCCACTGTCTAACATAGATGCTTCTACAAAACTGGGTTCATTTTGGTGCCCAGCTTTTTAGATCCAATAATAAAAGAGAAATGTGACATACTTCCCCCCAGCATGTCCTTAATGAAGACCTCAGATAAATGCCACAAAATGATAGTCTCACTCTGAGCCATCCCAAAATTAACACATTTTTACTCAAGTATTGAGTCGTCTGGATAGATTTTTCCAGATCTTCTTCTGATAAAAAACCACTTCAACAATGATTATTATGAAACAATGATAACCTTTTTTAATAGTGCTTTTGTGCAAACCAGCCACATTTTCAGGTATTACAATATAAATGAATACTTCAGAAACAACAATTTTAAATAATTTTAAAATAATAAACGGAACAAAAGACACACAAAACCATGTGTGTGTGTGTGTGTGTGTGACAGACAGACAGACAGACAGACAGAGACTTAATGAGAGGGATGAGCTTGTCAAACTCAATATAACTATCAATGTACTTTCTCTTTTTAGGGTTAGGGCGTTTGTTTTTGTCATTGTCATTTTCATTGTCATTTCTTTTACCACTTCTTGAGGAACTCGGCGGACACAAAAATCGATCCATGTTCGCTGCAGGGTGGCTAAAAATAGCCTGTGACTCGCTCCGTCTCAATTTAGTCAAGCTAGCGTCAAACAGCGCTGTTACTTCCGCCCGCTCGCTACAAAATAAAACTTCTGCATTTCAAAATAAAACAGCAAAAAAAAATACAAAAATAAAACAAAACCGTGAATAATTTCGCGTACCCCCTGGACATGCGCCACGTCCCCCTAGGGGTCCGCGGACCCCAGTTTGAGAACCGTGGCTGTATAACATTAGAAGGTATGTGGAGCTCTGACAAAGGTTTAGTGTGTGTTTACTGAGCGTGTTTAGCATTAGCGTCAGGCGCCATGCTAACGGAAGCAGCACATGCTAACGTGTCACCTGGGTCACTGGCTGGATTATGGGGTCGTGTCTTTGTGTGACTTTGTTCGCTGTGTCATCCGCCTTTGGAAAACCACGGACACGCAGGCGACGGCTGCAGTGACAGGTGAAAGAGTAGAAGTAGTGTGGAACACATGCCAAGGATCTCACACCTCAGCACGACTCTTCTAATATCTGTAAATAGACAGAGACGATACTGTCGACAGAAACACATTTACATAAAGATACCAACAGAAGGATGCTGTGGCTGCACTGAAGGGGTCACATTTAACTCTTTTGTCCAGAGCTGCACAATATATTTAACAAAATAATAGATGTCCTCATCTTCTATACATGTGAAAATGACTTTATTTTTATTTTATGGGCAGATCAGAACTACAAATATGTGTTTTGGCTACAAGACTTCAAAGTGTTGAAGTCTTGATTCTGACTATTTATCTAACAATTATTATCTGATGATTTTGGCTTTTACCTTGTGATGTGGACTTGACTTCATTCACCTTACAGTCCAGTGTGCCTCATAGTACGGAAAATACGGTAATTATTTCTGAGCCACAGCTGCTGTGAAAAACCAAAACTGAAAACATGTCCAAACTTTAAGCTGGTAACTTCAAATGTGTAGTTGTTGGTTGTTATTAAGGAGCACCAGTGACTATACAGGACAGTGTGAGTAACAATCTCAGGGGGCGGGGCATGAAGTGACTCATTTGCATTTAAAGGGCCAGTGTTCAAACAGTCTTTCTTTTTATCATTAGTTAGAAATAGTGTCGTACATGGAGCTGTGGAGTTGAATTAATAATTCATTGACACTTTATATAGACCACAGGGACATGTTTTAAAATGTATTATTCCATTTTTAAAGCAAAACATCTTTTTAGAGTCAGTTATGTTTTGGAACTATAGTAACTTGACTTTCTCATCCATTTCCATCATACTAATAGAATAGCTTTTTTTTAACTTGTCAGGTTGGGTTTAACAAAAACACTAACTACCCTTTGGGAGCACATTATGGTTATTACCATAATTAAATTACATGGACTGGTTAAATATAACCTAAATAACACATGGTCATTTTTATGCTGTATGTTGTATCGTATTTGACCATTAGTCACTGCCAAAGTGTTCTGGCCATAGACACATGACTGTATGGGTCTTACATTCCAAAACTACTAATATATATCTACAGTAGAATTCAACAAATGTGACCCACCACCAGTAAACCAGTCATAAGTGTGTGTAAATCCAAACAGAGTTATGTGTGTATCTTGGTAGAGTGGAAACTAAGGTTTAAGATGGTGAAAAAATGATGTTTCTATCACAAGTAGAACCAAAGTTATGGTCATTTTAATATCCACATTTGGACATATTTTACAATTTGCATATTTTTAGATATTGTCCGTTAAAGTTTTGGACTGTTTTGGGGTAGGAAGTCCTTAGCAACGCATAATAATTTGTATCCGATTGACACAAATTGTTGACAGATGTTAAAGGACACTCTGATGGACATGTCACAGAAGTTTTATATATTATAATAATAGGACAGAAGTGTGACGTATTATAATCATTTGGCTTACACCATTGGACAGAACATTCAATATAAGCTTTTACCTCGTACCAAACACTTGGGTGTTTACCCACGGAACGGAGATCGTTTTGTTCGGCGAAAAGAGGTGGAAGTCGTCTTTGTCTTTGCTCAGCAATACCTGAACTTTTGTCACCGCTTAAATAATTGACTCAATAAACACCTTTATTGATTGGATTTCAATGTAATGACCACAGGAAGTGAACATAGAGGTGTTAAGGTACCGTTTTTTGATAAGGTGTAAACACTAATAACAAATCACCTTCCAGCCTAAATTTGGCTGTAGCTCTGAACGGCTCAGCGCCACTTATGCCTGGTTTCGTGGTGGCGGGTCACATATGTGTGTCTGTAGTATGTCCTGTTTGTGTGTGGAACTGTTAACACCTGCACAACTCCACCAAATGATCCAAAATGTGGAGGGTGTCTTTCCAGTTCTATGGTGGATAACAGTATAAAATGTCAAACAAACAACAAAGATATTCAACTCATTTCTTTGTTCTGTAGAACTTTGCCACTCTGAGCATTGCCTAAGTCCCGCCCCCTGATTTGGCTACAGCTGCACCGTAGTGCATTACTAATGACAACTAACTGCTGTTACTACGACAACTAACTGCTGAGAGGTCCGCCAAGGAGGTTATGTCTGTCTGTCTGTCTTTCTGTCAGCAACATTACTTAAAAAGTTATGGATGGATTTTAATAAATGTCTTGTTAGTGTCACAAGGAACAAATGATTAGATTTTAGTGGTGATCTGGAAGGGATCCTGGATTCTGGATCACTTTTAAATTTTAAATTGTGGTAAATGGAGAATAAATTTCAAAGTGATCCAGGATCTAGGATCTCTTCCAGATCACCACCAAAATCTAATCATTTGTTCCTTGTGACACTAACAACACATCCTGAAAATGTTATTAAAATCCATCCATAACCTTTTGAGTAAAGTTCCTGACAGACAGACAGACAGACAGACATTCAGACAGACAGACAGACATTCAGACAGACAGTCAGACAGACCTCCTTGTGGAGGTAATAAATAAATAAATAAATAATGAATGTAAATGTAAATCAACATATTTTTGTTCATCATCATTTTTATGGAATCACTTCTCATATCTGGTGACAATAAAGAAATAATCACATGTGTGATTTAATGGATAAAATGACATCATGCACTTGTTTTTGTGACATTTAGTGATTATCGTAAAGTTTTGCATATCCTGTACGTTCAATCGAAAACTGATTATTGATACGTGATGAAAGATGATCAGAAAGGTCTGAATGACTTGTTCAACAGCCATCACCAAATGTGTGGAGTTCAAACTTTGACACATGAAGCCCCCTGTACTGTACCAACAGACCCCCCACTGTAACATTCAGTGCTGCTGTGAAGTAGCTATAATTAGCATGAAGTAGCAACGTTAGCAAATGTTAGCTGACACCGTACAAAGTGTAGTGATGAAACTTGGCACCGGGTGCTAGCATTAGCTGCTTCCATCCAGAGGCACGGGTCCAGGGTTTAGATTATTACTGACACATATACACACAAACACCCTGACCCACTGCAGCACATACTCAGCCGTCCTGGACAGAACCAGCACACAGAGGACGCTTTTCATTTGAACATTAGCAGGAGTTTATGCTCAGTTGATGGTGTGACTGTCACACTGGGTGTCTATAAGCTCCTGTTGAAGATGTTACATTTACAAGGTGGTGTAACAGTTGGACAGACTCACACGGCGGGACGATGATGCATTTAAGGACAGTAGGAGTTCAGATAATCAACTCCTGTCCGGTGTTTTCTGGGCTTTAGTTATACGTTGTTGAAATGAGAGCTGCACAATATGTTTTTTAAGCATCGACATCATAGTGTATATGTGTGCAATAGACACATCGCAGGTACAGGAATTATTATTATTACGTCTGTGAAGGAGGTCATGTTTTACCTCGTGTTTGTTAACTTCATGAATCAGACATTCGCTGAAGTTATGTTGCTTTAACAGGTTATTTGTTTGTTTGTTTGTTTGTTTGCATTTCCTCTCTTCTCACTCTTGTGTCACCAGTTCTTGATAGATTGTTGTGAAATGTGTCATATAGAAGGAGACACATACAAGGATGAAACAGTTTCAGCCAGTTCTGACGCCATGTTGAATTCTTACGTCATCAGAGCAGAGATTTTTCAACATGAAGATTTAACATGATAACGTGTGATTATGATGGATCACAGATTTCATATGATTTGCGAAGTTGATTGTGGATTGAAGTGGATTTATAATTTGTTTGTCAGTTTGTATTTATTTTTAGTTCAATATTTATTAATTTGTCTTTATTCATTTATTTTTATTTCTTACTTATTGTGTTATTTATTTATTCATTAATTTATTTATTTTCATTGTATTTTTAAATTTCAAATTAAAATTTATTTTCAGTTAATTATTCATTTGTCTTTATTTATTTATTCATTTATTTATTTGTTTTTATTTATTTTTAATTTTTATTTATTTATTTATAATTATTTCAGCTACGCTCATACGTATGTTCAGTGTCGACCATTAATCAGTGTGAGCATTTGCGTTGTCACCACACAACTGTTATTTGGTCCTGAGGAGTTTTTCATGACGCAATATATACATCACAGGGTAAAAAAAATGCAAAATTCAGACAAGAATATTATAATAAATGGTGATAAACAGTTAAAAAAATGTTAAATACAGAGAAAATGTCATTATGGTTTGAATCACACTGGGTTAAACTAGCTTCATTTGTTCACATACACTTTAAGGACTTAACATTTGTACGTTCCTGTGTTATTTGCTCTGTTTATTTAGCGGATCCCAACGCTGACCTGGCCTCAGCAGAGGAACGAATCAGCCAGGAAGCGTCTGACCTGGAGAAAAGACTCAGCAGGTTGTCCAACTGCAGTCTGTCCAGCAGCACAGGTAGATTATTATCTCCAGGCATGTTTTAGTAAAGCATCAGGTAAATGTGTGAACGTCTGTGGGGAGAGAATGCATCATGTTAGAGCACTGACATATTTATACACTTTGTTTTGACTTATTTACCATAAATTGTCAAACTCGTACTGGTTGACTGGTTCACAAACACACTGCATCACTTCATCATTTTCTATGGATCTTTATTGTTTCTGTAGATTTAGAGTAAGACTAGAGGCTTCATAACATTCAAATGTTTGATTATGATTACTTGTCAACTTACTTTGAAGAACAACTCTTTATTGGCGTAGAGTTTTTGTAATGTATAAACTTTATTATATTTGCATTTTGTCAGTAAAAGAAGATGGCAGATTTGACTGAAAAAAAATGAAAAGAATTTCTGGAGTAAATTTCTTCACATGAGACAAAACATATTCATCATCGAGGACGGGACGATGACGAGACGACAGAGCTGTTCTAAAAACACTGACGATAACTTTGACGATGTTCGTGTTCATCCACAAATAAAAACAAGATGAAAATGTCCGAGGGCTGTGAGTTGGAAATGGTTCAACTTTTAGAACAGCGCTGCGCTCGTCAATGTCACAATTCTCTGACTGACCAATTAAAAGCAAGAAGGAGGCGGGACAACCACAGTGTGTTAATGTTTACACATACAATGGATGAAACAGGAAGTGTATGACGTTTGTGTAACTTAGCAACAACATGCTCTCAGAAAGGGCCCTGGAGACAAGGTCTTTAAGGGTGCTTTCACACCAACATGAGTTGGTGCGCACTAAACGACCCATTCGGACCAAAAGCTCTTGGTTCGGTCCATTTTCGTTGGTGTGAAAGCATCAATCGCACTCAAGCGGACCGAGACCTCCAAAAAGAGGTGGTCTCGGTCCGCTTGACACCACACCAAATGCCAAGCCTTTTGGTGTGAATGTGAACTCAGGTCCAAACCATCGACCTTTGGTCAAAACTACCTGTTGTTCGTAGCATGACCACATTCCTGTAAATAACGAGTCTCCTCAATCTGAAATGACGCGCTGTGCATCTTCGGCGACTCCAACGCATAAGCGCATTGTTCTCCAGACGCAGCCTTGATTCACTCGCAAATTGAATATTTTGCCAGAAATGTTCAATACAGAGAAAATAATAAACAACTATCAGAGCAAGTACCAATGTGTGAATGAGTCGCTCCATTTTGGGTCAAAATTGGCGCTTATTTCTACTGGAAGATAAATGAAGCGTCAATGGAACCAACTTTGGTTCGTTTGCTGGTGTGAAAGCGGACCACATTAGAATCTTTATAAACATAGTAAGAATTTCACTGGCTAGTGCGGAGCAAATAATCGAACTAGTGGTGTGAAAGCACCCTAACTCTGTGTTAAAACCCATCCTGTGGACACAGGTCCTTTTGTGTGACACCATAAATGTATCTTGTCATAAACACATGCTATTTGTGGATTCAAACACACAGACCTACTGTTACCAGATCAGCTTATCACATCTAGACTCGTGGAAACTCAGGGATAACGGAATTAAAGGATGGTATCTTTTAGTCCTTGAAGTCTGAGAATTTGGTTTCCCACAAGTCGTGATTCTTTTCATCTCCATCGAAGACTAGTCAAGACCAACGGCTGCTGCTCGATCTGTCCATGGCCCTCCTTTCCTTTCTGTTAGCCAGGCTTTGTCATTACATCTGTCAGTTGGCCAATATTCCAGGATCGCTTTCCCATCATTTACTGCTGAACTCACAAAATGATATTTTATATCAAGATGTTTAGATCTTTGTCTGCTTGCAGGATTTCTCGCAAAAGCTATTGCGCATTGATTATCCTCATCCATGTTTGGTGGTGCACATTGACATCCATCAATCTCTTCCAACAATTGCTGCAGATGCACACATTTTTGTACAGTTGCAGCCAATGTCATATATTCTGAATAGAATAGAACCTTTATTGATCCCTTACAGGGAAATGTATTTGTTACAACAGCAGAGAAAATGGTGCAGTAACAGGCTGCCCCCTACAGGCGCCAGGTAAAATTTCCATGAAGGAGAATGAACGGAAAAATGGCAGTGCACACTTATTATTTAGCATCACATTTAGCACAAAACAGATGACATTACTCAAGGTTCAATGAGCTGGGATTTTTTCTTCAGGACACAAAAATGAACACGTGTTATAGACAAAGATAAAGTTTACAAAACAGAGCACAGACATTCAAGGACACATGAGGATAAGACACAAGTAACCCAAACAGAGACATCTCATTCTGCTCTAGGAGAAACATTTACCCCTTGTAGGGTTATACTGCACCCTTAAAATAGACTTCACCCCATATATCACTCATCGTCCCTGCGGATGTAACTTCCTCAGTTCGTCAACCTCTGCCTTCAGTCCAGATAAAACTTTCAGAGCTTCACCCAGCTGTCCCGTGATGAAATCTAATCTCCTTTGTGAATCTCCAGATCGATTCAGCAGGTCACTTCCTGAAATTGCAGACTGAGCTGTCCCACACAGTTCAAAAGATTGTCCTGGGACTGGGTCATCAACAGTGTTAGTCCAGTCACAGTGTCAGTGGTTTCCGTGAGTAGCACCCGAATGTCGTCATACAGCATCAGTGGCCCTTTCGGTGCTATGATCTTCTGTATTTATTTGACCCATCACCGTCATCCTAAATGGCGTAGACCCCTCTACCCCCCACTGCTTCCTTTCCCTCAGGTAAGCTGGTCAGGGTAAACATGTTATTTCCTCTTTATGACTGCATCTCCTCCTGCATCGCGTCAGTCCACATTTTAGATTCCTTGGAGGCTACTGCTTCCCTAAATGTCAGGGGCAGATCACACACCAATCTGTAACAGTAGTCTATGTTTATCAGTAGCTTGTCAGCAGTAACATAATCACTTAGATAATCTGACTTCCTCCTCTCTCTGGGAGGGTTACGCCTCTCCTCCTCTCCTCAGTCTGACCTGGCTGTCCTTGGCTACTGGCCTCAGTTCTGTCACTGGATTTTGGATCTCAGTCTGTTTGACTCTCTCATCAGATTTCTGTGTGGTTCTTTTAAGCCTAATTGACACCTCCAAGTCATCGTCCTCTGGTGTCATGTCAGTCTGTGTCTGCTGCTCTACTCTCATCTTGGGACAAACTTCACCAACCTATGCTTCTGCACTTTCCTACTTTCTGGGTAATAAACCATGTGGGCTGGACTATTCTTGTCGACAAAAACTCCCTTCTCAGATCGAGCATCAAGCTTTTTCTTGTCTTGTTTCTAAACAAAACACTCTGCCCCAAATTTCTGCATCCTTGAGATATTAGGCTGTTTCCTGTGAGCATGAAGTACGGTGTCTGCTTTGTGCGGTTGCTAAAGCACCTGTTCTTCACTACAGCTGCAGCCTGTACTGCATAGGTCCACAGGTTCTTAGTTAACTCACTCTCGATAAGCATGCACCTGGCCATATCAAACAATGTCCTCCAGGTTGGCTCTGCTGTCCCATTCTGGTGGGGCAAATACGTCTCGTGCCTAATTCCATTTTTACTAAGAAATGCCTGATAATCTGTCCCCATGAACTCTGTACCATTGTCTGATCTCATACATTTTACTGTCCCATATGGGGACATGTCAGCAAGGAATTTCTCAGTTGCTTGTGCAGTGTCACTCTTATTTAGCAGAAAATACACAAACACAGCAGTGAATAAAACTGCCCACATATATCCATCATGGGACTCTGGATCAATTGGACCGACTAAATCTGTGTGCACTAAATACAGAACTGCTGTAACCCTAGCATCAGGCTCTCTTCTCCTACTTTGGGTATATTTCACCTGGGTACACACATCACATCTCAATGTAGACTTGTCTACTTTCCCCCTGATTGTCATACCATCTACTACAGTCTGCAGTATCTGTACATCATTATAGTTACAATGGTAACTAGACAACCTTTACATTGATCATCATCATACTTACCATTCACAGTCTGTAAATAGTAGAGTTTGTTAAGTTCGTGAATGTGGAATTTGGTACCATCTCTGTCCTGTAACAGGCTGTTCTTTTCTTTGACGACGACTGTTGCTCCACTCGCTGTGGCTACTTTAACAGAAAAGATGTCCTGCAGATATGAAGAGGTGTAGAGTGCCTCTCTCAGCATCGCGTTGTGGCAGTGGCTTCCGCTGTCAATCAAGCACACTTCCGCATCTCCTCTTCTCTCCATGATTCCGTTGCTCCGAGTGCTGTCAGCCAACTCCACACAATGCGTTGCAGGCTGGAAACTCCAGTCGAACTTATTAAATTTGGATATATCTGTAATGATATGTGGTTCGCCCCTGTGTCCACCATCAGACCTTTCTCTGTCACACGACGACTGGACTGGTAGGCTGTCGCTGGTTCAACTTCTCTGTCGCTCATCAGGAACACATACGCCTTGTTCTCTAGTCCCTCTGAAGCTTGTTGCATGACATCTCCACGTGGTTTCTTTCTGCAGTTGCCATCTCAGTGTGTGCTGCTTCTACAGTGATTGCACGTCTGTTTGCGTGAAAAGCCCTTTACACTGTGTTCTTTCTGTCCACACTTGAAGCACACGTTATCATTTACAGCGGCTGTGGATCTCCCGCCTGGCCGTGGATCTCCCGCCTAGCTGTGGATCTCCCGCCTGGCCGTGGATCTCCCGCCTGGCTGTGGATCTCCCGCCTGGCCGTGGATCTCCCGCCTGGCTGTGGATCTCCCGCCTGGCCGTGGATCTCCCGCCTGGCTGTGGATCTCCCGCCTGGCCGTGCTCGCACCTTTATCACGTTGTCCTTGGTGGCTGTCGCACGCATTTTGTCATTGTCCTCATAGCTTCTCAACTTGGTTTTGAACTCGACAAAGGGTATGGTGTCATCTGGGTTATGTGAAATGTAAATGGTTTGAATGATTCAGGCAATCCTTTCAAAACCATTGCCACAAGTAGTCCTTCACCAGCATTTTTCAAAGCAGTCATCACAGTCTCTGTGTGAACAATGTATTCGGTGACACTTTTGCTGCTGGACTTCTGTAATAAAGTCAACTCTGTGTAAAGACTAACTATTCACAGCTGTAGTTAAAATCTATAATGCTGCCTGACCATCGTCAGCTGCATCTGTTGTCATCCAGGAACTCAGCAGAAGCACCTGCGTTTTTCACCTCTTCTTCTGCCTCATCCGCTTCTTCATCAGGTTCCTCGAGGATGGTATCTTTTTGTCCTTGAAGTCTGAGATGTCCTAAGAATTTCGTTTCCCACAACTCGTAATTCTTTTCATTTCCATCGAAGACTAGTGAAGACCAACGGCTGCTGCTCGATCTGTCCATGGCCTTCCTTTCCTTTCTGTTAGCCATCTTGGCTCACTTAGCTGGCTAATAGGTAGCAACTTGCTTGCAAAACTTTCCAATGATTTTCTTCATTATCTCACTGAGACAACCTGTTCCCAGATCAGCTTATCAGACTCATGGAAACTCAGGGATAATGTAATTAAACTTTATTAAATAAAATGCATGACTCGCTCATGTGGAAGTCCAGGCAAAAGAGAATGTACACAGTTTTTATACCTTCACATCACGTGACCTTAACCATGGACATTATTGGCTCCCCTCATAACACAAAATAAAAGTTACATGTGCAATTAAACCAATTGAGGGGATATAATATTCACACATATCAACACCTACCAATAAACCTCAACTCCTGAAAGACGTTATGACTGATTTATTGATGAACTCATTGACTGCCAGCCATGTTCACAATAGTTTTTGGCCATTTTCACTCAACTTTCAAGACCCAAAAAATATTGAAAAACATTCGACTCTCTTTTTTCATCCATTCAGTTGATGATTATCCTGCATAAACAACATTTAGAGAATAAATGTATCCATGTTGTAAAGATTACTTGAAGAAAACCTAAAAAAATATGGATCCAACACCTTAAATGGTAAATGTTCTGCACTTATATAGTTCTTTTCCACCTTCATGGTTCAAAGCTCTTTACATTAGCCTCTCATTCACCCATTCACACACACTCACACACCAGTAGGTTTCTAAGGTCAAAGGTCAGTCCTACTGGGGGCCTAAGTCAGGGTTCAGTGTCTTGCCCAAGGACACTTTGACATGTGGACAGCCAGAGCCGGGACGCAAACCACCAACCTCTCTGTCATTGGGCGACCCACTCTACCAACTGAGCCACAGCCGCCCACCTTGTATTGTGTCATTCATGGGTGTTCACGCCAGATGTTCACAACTATTAGTTTGTACCAAACCATCACACATGCGCACACACCAACACCTTTACCTTCACTCCCAGAGTGACGGTCTCTGCTGGATTCCTGACCCCCCCCCCCTCCCCCCCTCATCAGTCACTCTTACTGCAGATCAGACAAACTGTGCCAATTTAAACTGATTGTATTTTTTTCATCTTCTGCATTTTCTCTCTCAACTCACCAACCTCTGTCTTCTTCGAGGCACAAATCTACGTTTGTTCTTTTATTGCAAAATACAGCTTCTGCACCGACTGGGACAGAAATATATTGACCACAGTCTGAAATGTTAACATATGATGAGCAAAACTTTGGTCCACTGTCCCCATGAAAAAACACAAAAGACGTTTATACGTCAATGAGTTAAATGTCACATCTTTTCATATTTTATGTTGAATCAGGTGTATTTGGTTTATTGACATTTATTATTTAGACTATGTTATAGCGTAGGAACAGTATATGTTTTCACACTAGTTTTCTACTGTAGACCTCCATCTGGTAACACATTTATTTTGAATCAGTCTACTATTTTTTTGTGATGTATTATTATTCAGAACATTTCATCTGTACAGTATTTGATATAGGCTACTGTGATCATTAATTTTTATTTCATTTCATTGTGTTTGCTCAGTTATAAAGGCAGCTGTAGTGTTGTAATGTGTTTTTATTTGTTGTTATTTCTAATAAATAGAAGAAACACTGAAGATTTATTCATTCAAGTCAATTTAATCAGACACATAATCAATATGTTAGTTGTAAAACACAACTCAACTGGAATTAATACACAAGAATATTACTGAAATAAAGAGAAAAGACTGACATGTTTGGATTAAAAATGGACTAAAATACCTTGTGTTAACAAAAAATGATTTGTGAAAAACTAAAAGTGACTAAGAATGAACTTTGACAAAAACTAAAATGAAAAATGGGAAACAAAATTAACAATGATACAGGTATTATGAGACTTTTTAAAAATACACTAAGTATTTCTCCTGTCAAATATTATAAAGATGACTTAAAATGATCAGTACAGTGTGTGGAATAAAGAGTTTAGAAAAGATGATCAGACCATCAAAAGTGATCAAAAACACACTTCTGTGTGTGTGTCATGTGACCAAAACAGACAGAAAAGAAAAACATGAAATGTCTTAAAGCAGTTTGTGTCAGTACAATGCCATCGATATTGACGTAAAAACTGAAGTGATTTTGATTCTTGTCAAGAAAACATGGAAAACGAATAAATATCAGCTCTGAAATTAAACTATTATGAGCTATTTTGTGCTTTTATCAACATATTTGTCCAAATAAATGTACCTTTAGTTGTACCAGGCTGTGAACGCTGGTCTAACAATAAACCTAATCATTTTTGTCTGCAAGTGCATTTGCACCAATGACCTGTTGATCTTATATTGATCACTAGAGGAAGTAGTGAGTCACTCTGCAGGTCAACTATGGTGAGAAAAATTAACACCACAGGGGCTTTAGTAACCAACTGAGTTTTTGATCGAAGAAGGAAAACAATAAACTACACCCAAACATTTGTGTGTGTGTGTATATATATGTGGGTGTGTATGTGTTTGTGTGTGTGTGTGTGTGTGTTTGTGTGTGTGTATGTGTGTATGTGTGTATATGTGTGTATGTGTGTATATGTGTGTGTGTGTGTGTGTGTATATGTGTATGTGTGTATATGTGTGTATGTGTGTGTGTGTGTATGTGTGTGTGTATATGTGTATATGTGTGTATGTGTGTATGTATGTGTGTGTGTGTGTGTATGTGTGTGTGTGTGTGTGTGTGTGTGTATATGTGTGCATGTGTGTGTGTGTGTGTATGTGTTGCCTCTATTACACAGTACACAGTACACAGTACACAGTACACAGTACTAGTAATAATGTTCTATTTTTTTTACTGGCTGAGACATTTATATTATGTTTTATAACTTCATGTAGTGTTGTAAGTTCATGAACTTTAACCTTTGAACCAACAATTTATTGTTCAGGCATGAAAATCTCTCACCTTTCGGCAAAATTCGCCGTTTTGAAGTAAAAAAGGGTGACCCACGTGAATCGTGTAGATCCGAGGGGGTCTGGTCGGTCGAATTATTTATTTATTTATTTATTTATTTATTTAATCATATGATATGATTGACTTTAATATGCAAAATGAAAACACTTTAAAATTTAACTTGGACAGCGATCCACAAATCCCCCTGACTGTTTTGCTGCCAAAAACATATCTGCGGAATTTAGGCAGGGGAGCTAGTTTGACTGACAGGCTGCCTCTCCAATCCTAGCGCTTAAGGCGGAACTTTTCCCAGATTCCGCCTACAATTTGCACAGTCGCTTCCAGTAAGCCAATCATGAGCATAGGCCTATTCTTCAAAGCCGCTAGAAGCACTTAACGGTCTCTGCGTGAGCGCGAGCATTTGAAGAGTCACCCTAACTACTGAACGTTACTTGCTAACTTACGTCTCTAAAAGCGGTCAGCGACAAGCGAACAACATCTACATTTTGCTGCCGGATTGAATTAGGTCAGGTGAATAATGGTTTCGGTCTTTTTCATGGTTTCATTTTTCATATTTATATCTGTGGTAGGCTGCTACAGCTACACTGCTACAGCAATTTAGTTGAACACTACCAGAGCTGAGGTGAAAAATGAGCTCCCATTAACTAGGTATTAGCTCATTGACATGTATTTATTAGACGGTATCTGTAGTATTATCCCAAGGTAGCACCAAACTTGTGAAGTTAACAGTGACATAAAAAGAACCAAATGTTTCTTTATAATACCTCTGTAATTGGTTTTTGGGACGTGTGTATAGTAGTCGTGTGAGGGTCTACTGAGCAGGTTGTAAACGTACTAGAACTTGTTAAATTGGTATACATGATTGAAGCCTTTTGTTACTAAATAAAAACACGTAATAATTGGTATTTTATTACACTCCTTTTCGCCTCTGATGTTGTGTATTGCAGAATGAGTGTGTTAGGTGAGGAGGATGCTGCATCAGTGAAGCAGGTAGATGCAGGAATGAAATGCTCCTGGAAATGGTCCTGACTGAAGATGGAGGGAAAAGTAACAGTGAAGGGACACGAGCTTTCCTTTCATATAGAGGATATTTTCAAAAAAATTGAGGAAAGATGTCAAATTTGGGGAGGTGGACAGGAAGCTATGCAGCAGCAACCTACAGGCAGAAAGTGAAAACAAAAACAGTGGACAGAGAGGTGCAGCAGAGAAGATTTGGTTTAAAAAAACTGGGGAGTGCTCAGCAGGCCAAGAAAGAGGCTGCAGAAACTGAAAAGCAGGCGAGGCTGAGGCATGCAGCAACTCAGCGCAAAAGGGCCTTGGTGACACTGGTGGCCCAGACAAAAAGGAAAAAGAAATGATTAATTGGACTTGGACATTGGGGTTTTTATCTTTAAATGATATTGTTGTTGTCAACAGCATGTTTTACTAACACAGTGTTGACCTTGTGGTATGTTGTGTTGATTATGGTTCAGGCATAATGATGAGTGATGAGAGGATGATGACTTAGCCTTGTGTCATTCCACTACCTAATTGGTCAGACATTATTCATTTTAATTCATTAATTTTTTAATAAAATGGCCATTACAACATGCATATGAGGTCATTGTGTTTGTGTCTGAGAGAGCTGCGTGTTTTGTAGTGCCTCCTACAGAAGACTGAAACAGTGTTGGTGGACAAAGCGCTGAATATTTTTCTTCATAGTGTACACACACTACCCCCCCCTCGCCGCCGCCGTGCCGAGCTGCGCTCACGCACTTCTGTCACCTTTTTGACCCCTGAGCCATTTTCATGCCTGATTGTTAATAAATGTATATTTATTTGTATTTTTAAATCCTCGTCATCGTTTATTTTCCATCTGAGTAAAATGTAGTTTTCATCACAATGACTTTGATTTAATTTTCCAGTAACTAAATATTTTAAATGTTACTTAATTTTTATTACAAAAAGGGAAAATCCAACTATTTATCACAGCTTCCACTTCCTCCTGTAACAAAAGCCTAAAAAGCACCAAAACTTTCAGCGCAATTTTTTGTAAAAGCTCATGAAACATCAGACATTTTAAGGACGAAACAATCTGAAAAAAAGGCAGAGAAATCCTGGAGGGACTGAATAATCAGGTCTGAAATCATTAGTGTTCACTGGAGCTTTGACTGGAATTATTAACTGTCTTTGAAATGTTTTTATGTCTCTTATTTTAATTGTCTTTTAATGCATTTTAATTTTCATCTATGTTTTATGTAAAGCATCTTAAATTGTCTTGAACATGAAATGTGCCTTTGCTTCATGAAAAGTACTGGATCAAAGTACAAAATCATAATAAAACCCTGTGGTGCTGGCGCTGAAATGAAAAGAATGATTTTATTCCATTAAAATAGAAGCGGTCCAACAGAAAAACACTGTGGAAATGATAATAAAATAATAAAATCTTTCTGTCCTCGTAGGCGGAGCTGCATATCCCACCGATACCAAGTCATCATTGCTGAGCTAACCACAGTGAGCTGATTACGCAATAGTTGTTGCGAGCCTATTGAGGTCTCCGAACTCGTTTTTGCAGACGAGCAGAAAAACTTTCAATCCCAAGAGTCTGTGAAAGAAGTTCTCTGCCTGCACAGAGCGCCGCTGCACACGACCTGAAGTATAACAAATGAGAAGAGTTAATTGAAAAAGGCTTTCACAGGGAGGCAGTATTTTGAAGCTCAAGCCAAATTAAAGACATGATTTACATATTAGTAATTAAATATTGTGTGTGCAGCGCTTTTGTGTGGAGCTGTGTTCACGTGTCCGTGCAGATTGGGTAATAAATCACTTAAGTTGGACCTAATAACTTTTCTGTTTTTCAGCATCAACCTACAGCTGCAGTACGTCTGTTGCCGGGGACGACCACAGCAGTGTCTCCAGCTCATCCTCCAGCCAATCTGATACCAGCTACGGCAGCCGACTTCCATTTTGGGTGGAGCCGTTAGCTAGAGCGCACCTCTCCAGTGAGACGGCCTCCAGCTGCTCCACGCTGAAGGCCTTGACGGGCTCCGAAGACGGGCTCTACGCCACCGTGACGGGGAGCTCGCGGCCGTCTTCCGCCCAGCTCCACCTCCACCACCGCGGCCTCCACGCCAGCGGGCGACAGAGTTCACTGGACAGCGGCATCGGCATAGCAACAGGCAGCCAGTCGTCTTACTCTGGGAGCTTCTCCTCGTACACGGGCAGCCTGGACACCGGAAGCCAGGGCGGAGGGGAGGAGTTCGGCTCTGTGGCCAGCCTACCCGCTGCCCCTCCATCTGTACCTCCCCCTCCCCCCACGTCTCTGCCTCCTCCCCCTTCTTCTGTTCAGTCCCCCCCAGAGCACGGCCCTGCTACCCCCTCCTCCTCTTGTCCTTGCGCCTCCAGGTGCAGCTCCGTCACATCCCGTAGGTACAGTGATGAGTATCAGATGCCTGGCGTGTGCAGACTGCGGTACGACACGCCGAGGAGTCTGCTCCAGACCCTGTCCCTGAGGGAGCCCTCCACCCAGGGAGCCCCACCTGATCTCAGTAAGGACGTTAGAAATAGTGGGCACGGGGGTGGCGGCGTGGGACAGTGGTGGAGCGGCCACCCCACAACAAGTGTGCAGCGTCAGGCCATGATGCAGCGCTCCTTCTCCTGGGGCAGTGAGAGGGCGTCCTCTGTGGACAGTGACGGAAGGTCCACACCCAGATCTGTGCTGGGACCTGGACAAACACAGGTACAACATCTCACACTTTCCAGTCCAAAAACAATAATTGACCAATAATTGGGCGGCTGTGGCTCAGTTGGTAGAGTGGGTCGCCCAATGACCGAGAGGTTGGCGGTTTGCGTCCCGGCTCTGGCTGTCCACATGTCGAAGTGTCCTTGGGCAAGACACTGAACCCTGATTTAGGCCCCCAGTAGGACTTACTGTAGACCTTAGAAACCTACTGGTGTATGAGTGTGTGTGTGAATGGGTGAATGAGAGGCTAATGTAAAGAGCTTTGAGCACCATGAAGGTGGAAAAGAACTAAGTGCAGTCCATTTACCATTTACCAATAGACCACGTACACAGTGGCTGAGCGGTTAGCGCTCGAGCCTCACAGCAGAAGACCTGGGTTCGATTCCGGGACCATGTGGGTCTTTCTGTGTCTGGGTGGGTTTCCTCCATCACCCAAAAACATGATTGTAAGGATCAAATCCTCCAGCAGGTGGTTCTGACCATTACTTTGGTTCTACAGCAGGAGGTGGGTCACCTGGTGCCGCCCATGGGTGCCCACTGCTCCTTACAGGTTACCCCCCCAATGGCATCAAGGATGAGTTAAAGGTAGAGGACGTTGTTTATTATACAGTGAATAATGACGAATAAAGTTCTTTACCGAACACAGATAACACTGGTCGACAAGTCAAATACAGACGAACAGACAAGTGAAAATATAACACACACACACACTCACACACACACACACACACACACACACACACACACACACACACACACACACACACACACTCACTCACACACACACACACACACAGGGAAAACACCACTCTGTGTTCAGGAGGATACATGACACTGATTAAAACATAATTAATCAACTGTAGCAGAAAAATATTGAATTTTTTTCCACTTATGTTCTGGAAAATAGAGGTGGACTGATATGGGTTTTTCTAAAGCCGATGCTGATACTGATTTTTAGAGTTCAAAGTCAGCCGATGGCCAATGTGAGGAGCTGATGTTTTGGGTCGATATGCCCTCGTATTGTCCTCGCAGGCTTAAATATCATAGTAATTAGAGGATGCACAACATAAACTTGAACACAATTTATTGAAAATTGGACATAAAAAAACCATATATTAGTACATAGTCTACTAACCGTAGCAGCATAAAAAATACTTGAAACTTGTTCACAATATTTCACAGTTTGTTCACAGCATGTTTTATGCTTCTCAATACGGCCATTTCAGGAAACGAAGGGTGTCATGCAGGGTTAAGGTTCCTACAGAAAGTTAAAACAGCAAAACACATGTTCAGGTTCAACCTGTACAGTTTCACTGTCAAACTTCCATAACTTCAACTTTCACATGTTAATGTTTCAACAAAATAAAACTCCATCTCCCAGCATGCAGTGCAGGAACCTGGAAATAGGAACGAGAAAACTTCAGTGTGATCCGTTTTTGATTCACAATCAAACTAAACATGTAAACGTCACCGTTATAAAACCTTCACATGTTCCTTTTATATCCTTGAAGGAACTGTAGGGGCAATGTGGTGGGAGGTAGAGGGAGTGTGTGGTAGGCAGGCAGAGTCTCAGTCAGGAGACAGATGGATGGAGAGAGGACACAGGTTTCGATACAACGCCAGAGGCCTTTATTTGTTACCTTCAAACAAGGTATCTTACATTCACGTTGGTATAGTTTAGTGTGTGCTTTATAAAGGACATAAAAAGAACAAAGGATATAACATTAGTTGAGTGTCAAATAAACCAGAATCATAAACAATTAAATAGACAATAAGTTCTGCTAAATCATTACTATCATCAATTAACTATCAACTGGAATGTACTACTAGACACAAAGCCAGTTCTCAATATTACAAAATACAAGACAAATACATCCAATTAAATTCAAACAAACAATTCACCACATGGCATGGCCAAACAAAGGAAACATGGACATCAAATAGCAAAATGGTCTTCATAGTTAATCAGAACAAAAATATTCAAACAGATAAATCAGGAAGTAGGAAAAGAAACTAAGAACTCATGTTAACTTGAAGACCCACACTCAAATTGGCTGTTATGTGGAGATGCAGTAAAAGAATGCACATGGGTGCAGAGCTCAAATTTATAGCCTTGCGCCCCTGCTTCAGAGCCACAGGGTTTCCCAGCAGGTAAGCTGGGCGTGGTCAGGGAGCAGGTTCAGCCCTGCCCACCAAGGTGAAAGGTGAACACAGTACCTCACCTCTGCCACACGAGGGAGCCATGCGTGGGAAATGTGTTGGTCAGGGAGTCTTTTCAATCCTCTTTTTGTTACGTTTGTACTAAGATTGTCAGTTACTATAGTTTAGATCATGGGTGTGAAAATGCATGTGGATGCTGTGGACGTGTCCATACCAATATTTGGATGGGAAACAAAAGGTCATTTTTTCCCTCCTCAGGTCCGTCTGTCAAACACAGCGTGTCATTGGTGGAGACGGTCTCACTATCTATTGTGTTGTTTTCCTCAATTAAAAATTTGAGTAAATATTATTGTCAACAAACCTTTATCATGTGACAAAAATGAGACGAGAATAGATGTAAATGTTGGTTTTGTGTCAATAACTATAATTAAATATATAGATGACCAATTAAAAAGAGATGAAATGGCTTAAAAAATAAAAATGTTGCTAAAATGAGATGTTATTTCATCTCTTTTTGGCACGTTCTTATTTATTTATTTACTTTTTCTGTCTCTCATGAGAAAGTTGTTAAATTATGTCCCCACTAATGTCAACATCATTATGACGCCCTTGGATTAGATCGTAACGTAGCCATCACCAGCATTGAGCGGGCTAGCATAGCTAACGCACTCATTGTCACAACGCTAAGCATAGCAAGCTTTTATTTCCAGAGGAATTCTACAACTGTGTAATCGGTGCGACCAAATAATTATATTGATTAAAAATAGCTAACATCGGACGGTTAAATTAGCCGATCGGTCGGTCGTCCTCCACTGGAAACAAAGTTACAGACACATGGACATTCGTGGTACATTCCAGAGTCAGTCGCACCCTCTGCTCAGTGTCACTGAATCCTAATTATCACTCCACACACCCTGGGCTTTTAAACGACAGTGTTTTATCATCCTGTAAATGGACACACTCACACTGTGATTGCCATCCCATTAATGGTGCTGATCTTCTCCACATAAATAATTCATCCTTCTGAGTTAAACAGGGACTTTAAACTGAATGTGTGGTTTGGTTAATTGTATTATAATTCCATCCAATCTAAAGATGTAAACAGACTTTCATCATTTTTGAAAGAAACGCTCTTCATGCAAAGCTTTCAGCGTCTCTTTGGAACTTCTGAGCTAATATTTATATTCAATTTGAGATGAAGTAAAAGGGAATGTTTGTAAATCATTAGTGAATCACTTACACTGAAGTAGAGATTAGCATGTGTGAGAACAAGTGAAGAGCAGGTGGAAGTGTTTGCATTATTAAACCCACTGTGGTTTTCATTTGGACTTCATTAATGAGCTTCTCTTTAGCTTCAACTATCTTTTGTGGAAAATAACCTGAGGTAGAAATACTGACGCTCGCTGACGATGTAAGAAATGTCACAGTTTGTTTCCAAGATAAACTGACGAGCTCTGATACGATGGTTCTGAGGTTAACAAACATACAGTCACATATAAAGTCCAATAAGATCAGCGCTGGTCTTTGGTTCACAAGCACAACCATAATGTCCGTTTGTCAAGAGTGTGTCCACCCTCAACAGACGGGTTGGGTTTTACGTCATCAGAACCGAGTTTTTGATGAAAATCTGAAAACTCGGTTCTGATGACGTTACAAAGCCCAACCTCCACGCTAGAACCGCTCCTGTGTAGTAACCCCATACCTCTACACAATAGGACAGACATGGTATAATTAGAGTGTTATATAAAGTAATCAATGACTTATTATTTAAAATATCCTCATATAGATGAAAAATTAACATTTAATAAAATGAATCCAAAATAAACCTGTGATTTATCTTCATTAAACATAGGGATCATTTCTGCCTTTTTTATTAGAAAATGAAAGTTTATAAAAGAGTGTGTGTGTGTGTGTGTATGTGTGTGTGTGTGTGTTTGTGTGTGTGTGTGTGTGTGTGTATGTGTGTGTGTGTGTGTCTGTGTGTGTGTGTGTGTTTGTGTGTGTGTGTGTGTGTGTGTGTATGTGTGTGTGTGTGTGTCTGTGCAAAGGATTAAATGAAAAATATCAGAACTATATTAAATTAATACTTTAATAAATATATCAAAGATGTTAGCCTGTTAATTTAAATGTTTTGAGATCAAATTATGTTTTTTTTTGTTTTGTTTTTTTTCCACATCCGTCATGGGGCGGCGCCCCTGCACCCAAGCGGACCGGCCACCACTGCTGAGTACCTCTGTGTGCCTGCAACGTCTGTGCCGTTGGAGAGTGTGTTCTCTGCAGTTGGGTTAACAGTGAACACACACGCCTCCACTATGAACATGTGGACTTGTTATTTTTAAAATAAAAACCTGGCGTAGATTCATGTGACTATTGTTGTTAAATCCATTCGACATTGTAGCTGAAATCAGCTGTTTCACTCTGTATAATTAAATACAGTGTTGGCTGCAGTTATTGGGATTTCCAAATTAAAAGCCTTTTACTTGTTTCATACAGAAGATGAGATGAATTTCTCAGGGAAGATCAACATGTTGTGTGATTTGTAAGATTCTGGTTTAGGCCACATTTGTACGAAGACGATGAAAACAGAAGATGCAAAAGTGTCGTCTTCAGTTTTTCATCAGTTTAGACGAGCGTATTCAGTAGGAAATCCTTGTTTATACGAAGACTCAACAGTAGGAGAAATATGAGTGGATAGTCCTGGAAGGTCATTATGTCCTTTTCTGTTTTTGACGCCTGTAATTGTCTGTCTCTGTTCAGCTATGGTATGTGTGTAATGTCAATGACTGAAACCACTTGTGTACATTTACTAGAGCTGCTAGTGCTAATGCTAATGCTAATGCTAATGCAGCTGGAAGATCAGTTGGGTCCAGGTTGTCCCACATGTTTGTTTCTTTACCTGCTCAGTGTATGTGACGTAAAGACGTAACGTTAACATGTGCATTTGTTGACGTTTTGACGGAGACGTGACCAAGCGTGTTTTCAATACGTAGGAGTCTGAACATTTGTGTGTTTTTACACCCTGATGACGTTAGCTTTGTGTAAATGAAAAACACTTCTGATAAAATATGCTGTCGTATTTAGCCGCCATCGTCCTGGTGTAAACGGACTCTTATTCACTAAACGTTTGATTTCCTCTTTATGTCATCGTTTCTGTTTGGGGGAGGGGCGCACATCAGCGGGGGGGAGGGGGGGGGGGTTGTCATGGAAACACTTTGGATTTTCCAATTATATTTGAATAGTTTGTAGTGAATGTCCAATAGTGTTTTGGGCCAAAACCCCATCCCTAGTTTTAAAGGGCGTAGGTTGTTCTGTAGAACAAACTGCTCATTAGCTTTGAGTCACGCAGGACGCTCTGTGTTTTCATGCTGTCGTTTTAACTTTTGCCCTCACCAATTTACATACTTTTACAGTTTTTGCAACGGAGGCTCCAGCAACTCGAGGAGCAATTATGTGTCCTCTCATAATCCTGCTACTGGATATTCATCCTAATGAGTCAGTTGGTAGTTGCTGTGATTTACTGTGGTCATTGTTGTAAAGGCTCCTATAGAATGAGTGTTCAGTGCAGAAGTCCTGCACAAACATGGAGAGTCAACAGTTTTTATTAAACAATGGTCAGTGGATCAGTTAAGTTGGTGTGTTTACATGGAAGGTTTTATTCCTGTTTAATTCCCAATAAAATCACTGGTTTATTTCGATGTTAATTCTGAATGACGTAAACATGTAAACAGTTTTATTTATTTGTTTATTTAATAGTGACAGCACACATTAATGAACATTACTGTAAATGTGTCAGTATTAGTAAAAAAAAAAGCTGTTTTTCAGCTGTTGTCCATGGACCAGATGTCGTCTACCAACATCCACACAATTAAAATCATTTGAAATAAAATGAAACACATTTTAAAAGGTAATGTTACACCTGCTGGTGACGTCACTGTAGTCCACATACACACACCTTTAACAAAAGCAGTAGTGTACACCAGAGTCCTGCACGGTTCTGATTTTGACAAACCGCAACTGCCCGTACCCGTCATGTTCAAACCTGTATCCGACCCGTTTTCCGACAAAAAAAAATTACAAATCTGCACCCGAACCGACCCGCTATAAATGAACCCGATATCCGACCCGAACCCGGAAGAAAACTTAAATACAAACATTTATTGCCACGAATATACTGAACAGTGACATAGCCAAGGCAGAGCCAAATAAAAATGTTGTTAAACAGGAGCAGACAAATAATAAATTCAAAAACTATTTTATCCGTGAGCTCACGCGCGCACACACACACACACACACACACACACACACACACACACACACGCTTGAAAAACACATCATGAAGGAAGCCGACAGGAGGCATCTATACAAGTCCAAACTAAAGAACACTTTTTAACCTATGAACCACAAATTAGACCCACGATCACCCACGTCCGACCCGAACCGAACCCGTATCCGACACAGCACAACATTTTTCACATTTTTCGTAAAAATCTGCGGTTCACCCACGGGTCACCCGCGGGTACCCGAACCCGTGCAGGACTCTGGTGTAGACATTGGTACATGAGCAGGTGATCACACAACATGGAACAAAACCAAACAGTACGAAAAACATGAGAAAAGAATCAAACATTTGAGACGACATGCAGCTGCATCAGTCGACCTGTAGGACAATGATGATGTGTTTTAGTTCCATTTTAAAAGTCTTCTATGTGGTGTGTTGTTCCAGATATGATCTTTAACTGACAGAACAGATTGTCCACAGGTGTAGATTTACTTTTATCACAGATGAGTGAAGAATGCACCGTCCTATTGAATACAGAGGGATTGTGTGTGTGGTGGAAGATTGTGTGTATATTATAGTTTTACTATTTTTTTAAGTATTTATCGGACTGTTCATGTTTTTGTTGGACTGTTTTTATTTTTTTTTTAATTCTGACTATGATTGATTCAAACTTCTGCATCGAAATGTCACTGAATGTGCACTATGGTGGATATCTGTGACAATAGAGTGGCTACTCTATTCTATTTGAAAGACAACCTTTTAGCCCCGCCTCCCCTGACTATGAAGCACCACTAGACCCATACATGGAATGAATAGAGATAGCACTGTTAGGCTAGGCTAGGATAGGATAGCACAGCTAGGCTAGGCTAGGATAACACTTCTAGGCTAGGCTAGGCTAGACTAGGATAGCACAGCTATGCTAGGATAGCACAGCAAGGCTAGGCTAGGATAGCACTTCTAGGCTAGGCTAGGCTAGGCTAGGATAGCACAGCTAGGCTAGGATAGGATAGCACAGCTAGGCTAGGCTAGGATAGCACAGCTAGGCTAGGATAGGATAGCACAGCTAGGCTAGGATAGCACAGCTAGGCTAGGCTAGGATAGCACAGCTAGGCTAGGCTAGGATAGCACAGCTAGGCTAGGATAGGATAGCACAGCTAGGCTAGGATAGCACAGCTAGGCTAGGCTAGGATAGCACAGCTAGGCTAGGATAGGATAGCACAGCTAGGCTATGCTAGGCTTGGATAGCACTGCTAGGCTAATAATTAGTCTGATATTTAAACATACCATTTAACGATATCATATCGATCCTAAAATCATCCCAAAAAATCAGCTGCTCATATCGGCCATCAGCTGACATTTAAATATTGGCATCGGCTTCATAAAAACCCACATGGGTCGACCTCTTCTTGAAAGTGTGACATTTTTAGGGACTGTTTTCCAGATCTTGAATTTTGGGTGAAAGTTATACTTGGTGATTTGGACTCATAGGAACAGTTTGTCCTCTGGTCAAAGGGACGTTGTCCTCAGACAAATGGGACATGGAGTGAAGTGTCCAACACCTGAACAGATGAAGTGAGTCAAAGCCCACCCCCACTGGTCCACTGCCCCACATTAATCTATATTAAAAGATAAAAGATCCCATCCAGACTTTGGAGCTGTTAAGTTTTTAAACACTTTCAAAAACCTCCAGAAGAATCTTCTTCACATGGTGTCTAATTAATTTTCTGATAGGTTGTGAAAAGCGCTTCCCCTTGTAGTGAGCAAATTAACATCAGAGCAGAAGAAGCAGCATGTCTTGTGATTTCTGACAGCTTGTGGAGGAGTGTGTTATTATACAGCATGTGTGTGTGTGTGTGTGTATGTGTGTGTGTGTGTGTGTGTGTATGTGTGTGTGTGTGTGTGTGTGTGGGGGGGGGGGGGGGTACTTGTTGAGGGGGTTTCTGAAGAATTTTCCTGACGAATTTAAACAGAGGCAAAGTTGCTGATATTTGAACTATTATTTATTCATTTATCTGTATGTTTTTTGAAATATTTATTTTTTAATTGAAAAAAAAGCTTGAATTTCATATGTTTAAAATATTAACAATTTTCTCTCATTTGTTTTCTACTGATTTTAACCATGTACATGACTTTCCAGCATTTCTTTAGTCTTTTTTTCTCTCTTTTTTTTGTCTGCATTTGTTCTCATTGTTTAACTCCACACAGAGGGAGTCAACATTGTTTGAGATCAATGCATATTTTGGTCTTTTAGCCAAATATTTTAATATTTAGTGCATGTGTGTGACCATCAGCGGTCCTCCCTGAAAGCTGAGCAGACATCCTTTATTAGAACTCTCTATTATAAGCCAGGGAGGGCAGTGCTACACCTCAGTGATGTGTGGGGGAAACAAAGACTGGACAGGACGAACGAGGACAGAAGTTAACAGGCGGTGCTATTGTAATTACAGATTGTAAGGTGGTATGTTATTCCAACTATTAACTGTTCATCAATAAAAATAAATAAATAATAAATAAAAATTTCTTTAGTCTTGATCTTAAATGTGTGTCATTGAATTCCCCTAAAGACACTGTTTGACAAAAATTAACATGAAATTAATTCAGGATTCATATTTTTGGAAAATTGACCCTATTATATAAACCGTATTTTCCACATTATGAGGTGCATTAAGTTAAGAAATAGAAAATCTAAACTATGAATGCTTGAATAATTACAATTCAACACCTTTTAAAAACCCTAAACCCTCTGTATGATGAAAATTAACATGAATTAACTTTAAATACGAACATTTTCCAAAATCCTGTTTTTAGTCGAAAAGTTGACATTATTTACCTTTTTATCCTATTATTTCACTGCTCGGGTCCATTTTAGATCATATTGAAGTGAATGTGGCTCCTGAACTAAAGTGAGTTTCACACCCCTGATGTAGACTTTAACCTCTGCTGTGCCCCCCCCCCCCCCCCCTCTCTCTCTCTCTCTCTGCTGTGCCCCCCCCTCTCTCTCTCTCTGCTGTGCCCCCCCCCCTCTCTCTCTCTGCTGTGCCCCCCCCCCCTCTCTCTCTCTGCTGTGCCCCCCCCCCTCTCTCTCTCTCTGCTGTCCCCCCCCCCCCCTCTCTCTCTCTCTCTGCTGTGTCCCACTCCTCCAGTGCAGTCACAGTTCAGATAACTACATCACACCAGAGCAGTGGCGATCAGCCCGGAACAAATGTCTGACACAGGTGAGATGGTGTGTGTGTGTAATGACCTGTGACGAGCAGAAGGAAAAAGTAAAAAAAAAAAAAGCTGCTGTAAATGATGATGAACAAGATGGAAATTCAATTCAACTTTATTGTCATTGAGCCTTCGTACATGGTACTTGAGCACAACGAAATTGGGATTGACTCCCCCACACTGGGCAAAAAAAGATAGAAAGAATTATCAAGTATAAAAAAAATAGAAATATCACATTCAACAGTCAGGATAAAATATAAATATCTATATATAAAAATAAAATAAATACAAATAACTAAAAGCAGGAAGCACTGATGACAGTGGTATTGCACCTCTATAAACCGCATGAAAAGTGATTATTGTACAGATTATTACACAGATTATTACACAGATTATTGTACAGATTATTGCACAGATTATTGTACAGATTATTGTACAGATTATTGTACAGATTATTGCACAGATTATTGTACAGATTATTGCACAGATTATTGTACAGATTATTACACAGATTATTACACAGATTATTGCACAGATTATTGTACAGATTATTACACAGATTATTACACAGATTATTGCACAGATTATTGTACAGATTATTGCACAGATTATTGTACAGATTATTACACAGATTATTGTACAGATTATTGTACAGATTATTACACAGATTATTACACAGATTATTGTACAGATTATTACACAGATTATTGTACAGATTATTGTACAGATTATTACACAGATTATTGTACAGATTATTGTACAGATTATTGTACAGATTATTGCACAGATTATTGTACAGATTATTACACAGATTATTGTACAGATTATTACACAGATTATTGCACAGATTATTGTACAGATTATTGTACAGATTATTGTACAGATTATTGCACAGATTATTGTACAGATTATTGCACAGATTATTGCACAGATTATTGTACAGATTATTGCACAGATTATTGCACAGATTATTGTACAGATTATTGTACAGATTATTACACAGATTATTGCACAGATTATTGTACAGATTATTGTACAGATTATTGTACAGATTATTGTACAGATTATTGTACAGATTATTACACAGATTATTGTACAGATTATTGTACAGATTATTACACAGATTATTACACAGATTATTGTACAGATTATTGCACAGATTATTGTACAGATTATTGTACAGATTATTGTACAGATTATTGCACAGATTATTGTACAGATTATTGCACAGATTATTGCACAGATTATTGTACAGATTATTGCACAGATTATTGCACAGATTATTGTACAGATTATTGTACAGATTATTACACAGATTATTGCACAGATTATTGTACAGATTATTGTACAGATTATTGTACAGATTATTGTACAGATTATTGTACAGATTATTACACAGATTATTGTACAGATTATTGTACAGATTATTACACAGATTATTGTACAGATTATTGTACAGATTATTGTACAGATTATTGTACAGATTATTGTACAGATTATTGTACAGATTATTACACAGATTATTACACAGATTATTGCACAGATTATTGTACAGATTATTACACAGATTATTGTACAGATTATTGTACAGATTATTACACAGATTATTACACAGATTATTGTACAGATTATTACACAGATTATTGTACAGATTATTGTACAGATTATTACACAGATTATTGTACAGATTATTGTACAGATTATTGTACAGATTATTGCACAGATTATTGTACAGATTATTACACAGATTATTGTACAGATTATTACACAGATTATTGCACAGATTATTGTACAGATTATTGTACAGATTATTGTACAGATTATTGCACAGATTATTGTACAGATTATTGCACAGATTATTGCACAGATTATTGTACAGATTATTGCACAGATTATTGCACAGATTATTGTACAGATTATTGTACAGATTATTACACAGATTATTGCACAGATTATTGTACAGATTATTGTACAGATTATTGTACAGATTATTGTACAGATTATTGTACAGATTATTACACAGATTATTGTACAGATTATTGTACAGATTATTACACAGATTATTGTACAGATTATTGTACAGATTATTGCACAGATTATTGTACAGATTATTGCACAGATTATTGTACAGATTATTGCACAGATTATTGCACAGATTATTGCACAGATTATTGTACAGATTATTGTACAGATTATTGTACAGATTATTGTACAGATTATTGTACAGATTATTGTACAGATTATTGTACAGATTATTGTACAGATTATTGTACAGATTATTACACAGATTATTGTACAGATTATTGCACAGATTATTGTACAGATTATTGTACAGATTATTGTACAGATTATTGTACAGATTATTGCACAGATTATTGTACAGATTATTGTACAGATTATTGTACAGATTATTGTACAGATTATTGTACAGATTATTACACAGATTATTGTACAGATTATTGTACAGATTATTGTACAGATTATTGTACAGATTATTGCACAGATTATTGTACAGATTATTGCACAGATTATTGCACAGATTATTGTACAGATTATTGTACAGATTATTGTACAGATTATTGCACAGATTATTGTACAGATTATTGCACAGATTATTGTACAGATTATTGTACAGATTATTACACAGATTATTGTACAGATTATTGTACAGATTATTGCACAGATTATTGTACAGATTATTGCACAGATTATTGTACAGATTATTGCACAGATTATTGCACAGATTATTGTACAGATTATTGTACAGATTATTGTACAGATTATTGCACAGATTATTGTACAGATTATTGTACAGATTATTGTACAGATTATTGTACAGATTATTGTACAGATTATTGTACAGATTATTGCACAGATTATTGCACAGATTATTGTACAGATTATTGCACAGATTATTGTACAGATTATTACACAGATTATTACACAGATTATTGTACAGATTATTACACAGATTATTGTACAGATTATTGTACAGATTATTACACAGATTATTGTACAGATTATTGTACAGATTATTGTACAGATTATTGCACAGATTATTGTACAGATTATTACACAGATTATTGTACAGATTATTACACAGATTATTGCACAGATTATTGTACAGATTATTGTACAGATTATTGTACAGATTATTGCACAGATTATTGTACAGATTATTGCACAGATTATTGCACAGATTATTGTACAGATTATTGCACAGATTATTGCACAGATTATTGTACAGATTATTGTACAGATTATTACACAGATTATTGCACAGATTATTGTACAGATTATTGTACAGATTATTGTACAGATTATTGTACAGATTATTGTACAGATTATTACACAGATTATTGTACAGATTATTGTACAGATTATTACACAGATTATTACACAGATTATTGTACAGATTATTGCACAGATTATTGTACAGATTATTGTACAGATTATTGTACAGATTATTGCACAGATTATTGTACAGATTATTGCACAGATTATTGCACAGATTATTGTACAGATTATTGCACAGATTATTGCACAGATTATTGTACAGATTATTGTACAGATTATTACACAGATTATTGCACAGATTATTGTACAGATTATTGTACAGATTATTGTACAGATTATTGTACAGATTATTGTACAGATTATTACACAGATTATTGTACAGATTATTGTACAGATTATTACACAGATTATTGTACAGATTATTGTACAGATTATTGTACAGATTATTGTACAGATTATTGTACAGATTATTGTACAGATTATTACACAGATTATTACACAGATTATTGCACAGATTATTGTACAGATTATTACACAGATTATTGTACAGATTATTGTACAGATTATTACACAGATTATTACACAGATTATTGTACAGATTATTACACAGATTATTGTACAGATTATTGTACAGATTATTACACAGATTATTGTACAGATTATTGTACAGATTATTGTACAGATTATTGCACAGATTATTGTACAGATTATTACACAGATTATTGTACAGATTATTACACAGATTATTGCACAGATTATTGTACAGATTATTGTACAGATTATTGTACAGATTATTGCACAGATTATTGTACAGATTATTGCACAGATTATTGCACAGATTATTGTACAGATTATTGCACAGATTATTGCACAGATTATTGTACAGATTATTGTACAGATTATTACACAGATTATTGCACAGATTATTGTACAGATTATTGTACAGATTATTGTACAGATTATTGTACAGATTATTACACAGATTATTGTACAGATTATTGTACAGATTATTACACAGATTATTGTACAGATTATTGTACAGATTATTGCACAGATTATTGTACAGATTATTGCACAGATTATTGTACAGATTATTGCACAGATTATTGCACAGATTATTGCACAGATTATTGTACAGATTATTGTACAGATTATTGTACAGATTATTGTACAGATTATTGTACAGATTATTGTACAGATTATTGTACAGATTATTGTACAGATTATTGTACAGATTATTGTACAGATTATTACACAGATTATTGTACAGATTATTGCACAGATTATTGTACAGATTATTGTACAGATTATTGTACAGATTATTGTACAGATTATTGCACAGATTATTGTACAGATTATTGTACAGATTATTGTACAGATTATTGTACAGATTATTGTACAGATTATTACACAGATTATTGTACAGATTATTGTACAGATTATTGTACAGATTATTGTACAGATTATTGCACAGATTATTGTACAGATTATTGCACAGATTATTGCACAGATTATTGTACAGATTATTGTACAGATTATTGTACAGATTATTGCACAGATTATTGTACAGATTATTGCACAGATTATTGTACAGATTATTGTACAGATTATTACACAGATTATTGTACAGATTATTGTACAGATTATTGCACAGATTATTGTACAGATTATTGCACAGATTATTGTACAGATTATTGCACAGATTATTGCACAGATTATTGTACAGATTATTGTACAGATTATTGTACAGATTATTGCACAGATTATTGTACAGATTATTGTACAGATTATTGTACAGATTATTGTACAGATTATTGTACAGATTATTGTACAGATTATTGTACAGATTATTACACAGATTATTGTACAGATTATTACACAGATTATTGTACAGATTATTGTACAGATTATTGTACAGATTATTGCACAGATTATTGTACAGATTATTGTACAGATTATTACACAGATTATTGTACAGATTATTACACAGATTATTGCACAGATTATTGCACAGATTATTGTACAGATTATTGTACAGATTATTGCACAGATTATTGTACAGATTATTGTACAGATTATTACACAGATTATTGCACAGATTATTGCACAGATTATTGTACAGATTATTGTACAGATTATTGCACAGATTATTGCACAGATTATTGTACAGATTATTGCACAGATTATTGTACATATTATTGTACAGATTATTGTACAGATTATTGTACAGATTATTACACAGATTATTGCACAGATTATTGCACAGATTATTGTACAGATTATTGTACAGATTATTGCACAGATTATTGTACAGATTATTGTACAGATTATTGCACAGATTATTGTACAGATTATTGTACAGATTATTGTACAGATTATTGTACAGATTATTACATAGATTATTGTACAGATTATTGTACAGATTATTACACAGATTATTGTACAGATTATTGTACAGATTATTGTACAGATTATTACACAGATTATTGTACAGATTATTGTACAGATTATTACACAGATTATTGTACAGATTATTGTACAGATTATTGTACAGATTATTACATAGATTATTGTACAGATTATTGTACAGATTATTACACAGATTATTGTACAGATTATTGTACAGATTATTGTACAGATTATTACACAGATTATTGTACAGATTATTACACAGATTATTACACAGATTATTGCACAGATTATTGTACAGATTATTGTACAGATTATTACACAGATTATTGTACAGATTATTGTACAGATTATTGTACAGATTATTGTACAGATTATTACACAGATTATTGTACAGATTATTGTACAGATTATTACACAGATTATTGTACAGATTATTGTACAGATTATTGTACAGATTATTGCACAGATTATTGTACAGATTATTGCACAGATTATTGCACAGATTATTGTACAGATTATTGCACAGATTATTGCACAGATTATTGTACAGATTATTGCACAGATTATTGCACAGATTATTGTACAGATTATTGTACAGATTATTGCACAGATTATTACACAGATTATTGTACAGATTATTGTACAGATTATTGTACAGATTATTGTACAGATTATTGCACAGATTATTGTACAGATTATTGCACAGATTATTGCACAGATTATTGTACAGATTATTGCACAGATTATTGCACAGATTATTGTACAGATTATTGTACAGATTATTGCACAGATTATTGCACAGATTATTGTACAGATTATTGCACAGATTATTGCACAGATTATTGTACAGATTATTGTACAGATTATTGCACAAATTATTGCACAGATTATTGTACAGATTATTGTACAGATTATTGTACAGATTATTGCACAGATTATTGCACAGATTATTGTACAGATTATTGTACAGATTATTGCACAGATTATTGCACAGATTATTGTACAGATTATTGTACAGATTATTGTACAGATTATTACACAGATTATTACACAGATTATTGTACAGATTATTGTACAGATTATTGCACAGATTATTGTACAGATTATTGTACAGATTATTGTACAGATTATTGTACAGATTATTGCACAGATTATTGTACAGATTATTGCACAGATTATTGCACAGATTATTGTACAGATTATTACACAGATTATTACACAGATTATTGTACAGATTATTGCACAGATTATTGTACAGATTATTGTACAGATTATTGTACAGATTATTGTACAGATTATTGCACAGATTATTGTACAGATTATTGCACAGATTATTGCACAGATTATTGTACAGATTATTGCACAGATTATTGCACAGATTATTGTACAGATTATTGTACAGATTATTACACAGATTATTACACAGATTATTGCACAGATTATTGTACAGATTATTACACAGATTATTACACAGATTATTGCACAGATTATTGTACAGATTATTACACAGATTATTGTACAGATTATTGTACAGATTATTACACAGATTATTACACAGATTATTGTACAGATTATTACACAGATTATTGTACAGATTATTGTACAGATTATTACACAGATTATTGTACAGATTATTGTACAGATTATTGTACAGATTATTGCACAGATTATTGTACAGATTATTACACAGATTATTGTACAGATTATTACACAGATTATTGCACAGATTATTGTACAGATTATTGTACAGATTATTGTACAGATTATTGCACAGATTATTGTACAGATTATTGCACAGATTATTGCACAGATTATTGTACAGATTATTGCACAGATTATTGCACAGATTATTGTACAGATTATTGTACAGATTATTACACAGATTATTGCACAGATTATTGTACAGATTATTGTACAGATTATTGTACAGATTATTGTACAGATTATTGTACAGATTATTACACAGATTATTGTACAGATTATTGTACAGATTATTACACAGATTATTACACAGATTATTGTACAGATTATTGCACAGATTATTGTACAGATTATTGTACAGATTATTGTACAGATTATTGCACAGATTATTGTACAGATTATTGCACAGATTATTGCACAGATTATTGTACAGATTATTGCACAGATTATTGCACAGATTATTGTACAGATTATTGTACAGATTATTACACAGATTATTGCACAGATTATTGTACAGATTATTGTACAGATTATTGTACAGATTATTGTACAGATTATTGTACAGATTATTACACAGATTATTGTACAGATTATTGTACAGATTATTGTACAGATTATTGTACAGATTATTGTACAGATTATTACACAGATTATTACACAGATTATTGCACAGATTATTGTACAGATTATTACACAGATTATTGTACAGATTATTGTACAGATTATTACACAGATTATTACACAGATTATTGTACAGATTATTACACAGATTATTGTACAGATTATTGTACAGATTATTACACAGATTATTGTACAGATTATTGTACAGATTATTGTACAGATTATTGCACAGATTATTGTACAGATTATTACACAGATTATTGTACAGATTATTACACAGATTATTGCACAGATTATTGTACAGATTATTGTACAGATTATTGTACAGATTATTGCACAGATTATTGTACAGATTATTGCACAGATTATTGCACAGATTATTGTACAGATTATTGCACAGATTATTGCACAGATTATTGTACAGATTATTGTACAGATTATTACACAGATTATTGCACAGATTATTGTACAGATTATTGTACAGATTATTGTACAGATTATTGTACAGATTATTGTACAGATTATTACACAGATTATTGTACAGATTATTGTACAGATTATTACACAGATTATTGTACAGATTATTGTACAGATTATTGCACAGATTATTGTACAGATTATTGCACAGATTATTGTACAGATTATTGCACAGATTATTGCACAGATTATTGCACAGATTATTGTACAGATTATTGTACAGATTATTGTACAGATTATTGTACAGATTATTGTACAGATTATTGTACAGATTATTGTACAGATTATTGTACAGATTATTGTACAGATTATTACACAGATTATTGTACAGATTATTGCACAGATTATTGTACAGATTATTGTACAGATTATTGTACAGATTATTGTACAGATTATTGCACAGATTATTGTACAGATTATTGTACAGATTATTGTACAGATTATTGTACAGATTATTGTACAGATTATTACACAGATTATTGTACAGATTATTGTACAGATTATTGTACAGATTATTGTACAGATTATTGCACAGATTATTGTACAGATTATTGCACAGATTATTGCACAGATTATTGTACAGATTATTGTACAGATTATTGTACAGATTATTGCACAGATTATTGTACAGATTATTGCACAGATTATTGTACAGATTATTGTACAGATTATTACACAGATTATTGTACAGATTATTGTACAGATTATTGCACAGATTATTGTACAGATTATTGCACAGATTATTGTACAGATTATTGCACAGATTATTGCACAGATTATTGTACAGATTATTGTACAGATTATTGTACAGATTATTGCACAGATTATTGTACAGATTATTGTACAGATTATTGTACAGATTATTGTACAGATTATTACACAGATTATTGTACAGATTATTACACAGATTATTGCACAGATTATTGTACAGATTATTGTACAGATTATTGTACAGATTATTGCACAGATTATTGTACAGATTATTGCACAGATTATTGCACAGATTATTGTACAGATTATTGCACAGATTATTGCACAGATTATTGTACAGATTATTGTACAGATTATTACACAGATTATTGCACAGATTATTGTACAGATTATTGTACAGATTATTGTACAGATTATTGTACAGATTATTGTACAGATTATTACACAGATTATTGTACAGATTATTGTACAGATTATTACACAGATTATTACACAGATTATTGTACAGATTATTGCACAGATTATTGTACAGATTATTGTACAGATTATTGTACAGATTATTGCACAGATTATTGTACAGATTATTGCACAGATTATTGCACAGATTATTGTACAGATTATTGCACAGATTATTGCACAGATTATTGTACAGATTATTGTACAGATTATTACACAGATTATTGCACAGATTATTGTACAGATTATTGTACAGATTATTGTACAGATTATTGTACAGATTATTGTACAGATTATTACACAGATTATTGTACAGATTATTGTACAGATTATTACACAGATTATTGTACAGATTATTGTACAGATTATTGTACAGATTATTGTACAGATTATTGTACAGATTATTGTACAGATTATTACACAGATTATTACACAGATTATTGCACAGATTATTGTACAGATTATTACACAGATTATTGTACAGATTATTGTACAGATTATTACACAGATTATTACACAGATTATTGTACAGATTATTACACAGATTATTGTACAGATTATTGTACAGATTATTACACAGATTATTGTACAGATTATTGTACAGATTATTGTACAGATTATTGCACAGATTATTGTACAGATTATTACACAGATTATTGTACAGATTATTACACAGATTATTGCACAGATTATTGTACAGATTATTGTACAGATTATTGTACAGATTATTGCACAGATTATTGTACAGATTATTGCACAGATTATTGCACAGATTATTGTACAGATTATTGCACAGATTATTGCACAGATTATTGTACAGATTATTGTACAGATTATTACACAGATTATTGCACAGATTATTGTACAGATTATTGTACAGATTATTGTACAGATTATTGTACAGATTATTGTACAGATTATTACACAGATTATTGTACAGATTATTGTACAGATTATTACACAGATTATTGTACAGATTATTGTACAGATTATTGCACAGATTATTGTACAGATTATTGCACAGATTATTGTACAGATTATTGCACAGATTATTGCACAGATTATTGCACAGATTATTGTACAGATTATTGTACAGATTATTGTACAGATTATTGTACAGATTATTGTACAGATTATTGTACAGATTATTGTACAGATTATTGTACAGATTATTGTACAGATTATTACACAGATTATTGTACAGATTATTGCACAGATTATTGTACAGATTATTGTACAGATTATTGTACAGATTATTGTACAGATTATTGCACAGATTATTGTACAGATTATTGTACAGATTATTGTACAGATTATTGTACAGATTATTGTACAGATTATTACACAGATTATTGTACAGATTATTGTACAGATTATTGTACAGATTATTGCACAGATTATTGTACAGATTATTGCACAGATTATTGCACAGATTATTGTACAGATTATTGTACAGATTATTGTACAGATTATTGCACAGATTATTGTACAGATTATTGCACAGATTATTGTACAGATTATTGTACAGATTATTACACAGATTATTGTACAGATTATTGTACAGATTATTGCACAGATTATTGTACAGATTATTGCACAGATTATTGTACAGATTATTGCACAGATTATTGCACAGATTATTGTACAGATTATTGTACAGATTATTGTACAGATTATTGCACAGATTATTGTACAGATTATTGTACAGATTATTGTACAGATTATTGTACAGATTATTGTACAGATTATTGTACAGATTATTGTACAGATTATTACACAGATTATTGTACAGATTATTACACAGATTATTGTACAGATTATTGTACAGATTATTGTACAGATTATTGCACAGATTATTGTACAGATTATTGTACAGATTATTACACAGATTATTGTACAGATTATTACACAGATTATTGCACAGATTATTGCACAGATTATTGTACAGATTATTGTACAGATTATTGCACAGATTATTGTACAGATTATTGTACAGATTATTACACAGATTATTGCACAGATTATTGCACAGATTATTGTACAGATTATTGTACAGATTATTGCACAGATTATTGCACAGATTATTGTACAGATTATTGCACAGATTATTGTACATATTATTGTACAGATTATTGTACAGATTATTGTACAGATTATTACACAGATTATTGCACAGATTATTGCACAGATTATTGTACAGATTATTGTACAGATTATTGCACAGATTATTGTACAGATTATTGTACAGATTATTGCACAGATTATTGTACAGATTATTGTACAGATTATTGTACAGATTATTGTACAGATTATTACATAGATTATTGTACAGATTATTGTACAGATTATTACACAGATTATTGTACAGATTATTGTACAGATTATTGTACAGATTATTACACAGATTATTGTACAGATTATTGTACAGATTATTACACAGATTATTGTACAGATTATTGTACAGATTATTGTACAGATTATTACATAGATTATTGTACAGATTATTGTACAGATTATTACACAGATTATTGTACAGATTATTGTACAGATTATTGTACAGATTATTACACAGATTATTGTACAGATTATTACACAGATTATTACACAGATTATTGCACAGATTATTGTACAGATTATTGTACAGATTATTACACAGATTATTGTACAGATTATTGTACAGATTATTGTACAGATTATTGTACAGATTATTACACAGATTATTGTACAGATTATTGTACAGATTATTACACAGATTATTGTACAGATTATTGTACAGATTATTGTACAGATTATTGCACAGATTATTGTACAGATTATTGCACAGATTATTGCACAGATTATTGTACAGATTATTGCACAGATTATTGCACAGATTATTGTACAGATTATTGCACAGATTATTGCACAGATTATTGTACAGATTATTGTACAGATTATTGCACAGATTATTACACAGATTATTGTACAGATTATTGTACAGATTATTGTACAGATTATTGTACAGATTATTGCACAGATTATTGTACAGATTATTGCACAGATTATTGCACAGATTATTGTACAGATTATTGCACAGATTATTGCACAGATTATTGTACAGATTATTGTACAGATTATTGCACAGATTATTGCACAGATTATTGTACAGATTATTGCACAGATTATTGCACAGATTATTGTACAGATTATTGTACAGATTATTGCACAAATTATTGCACAGATTATTGTACAGATTATTGTACAGATTATTGTACAGATTATTGCACAGATTATTGCACAGATTATTGTACAGATTATTGCACAGATTATTGCACAGATTATTGTACAGATTATTGTACAGATTATTGTACAGATTATTACACAGATTATTACACAGATTATTGTACAGATTATTGCACAGATTATTGTACAGATTATTGCACAGATTATTGCACAGATTATTGTACAGATTATTGTACAGATTATTGTACAGATTATTGCACAGATTATTGTACAGATTATTGTACAGATTATTGTACAGATTATTGTACAGATTATTGTACAGATTATTGTACAGATTATTACACAGATTATTGCACAGATTATTGCACAGATTATTGTACAGATTATTGTACAGATTATTGCACAGATTATTGTACAGATTATTGTACAGATTATTACACAGATTATTGCACAGATTATTGCACAGATTATTGTACAGATTATTGTACAGATTATTGTACAGATTATTGTACAGATTATTGTACAGATTATTACACAGATTATTGCACAGATTATTGCACAGATTATTGTACAGATTATTGTACAGATTATTGCACAGATTATTGTACAGATTATTGTACAGATTATTGCACAGATTATTGTACAGATTATTGTACAGATTATTGTACAGATTATTGTACAGATTATTACACAGATTATTGTACAGATTATTGTACAGATTATTACACAGATTATTGTACAGATTATTGTACAGATTATTGTACAGATTATTACACAGATTATTGCACAGATTATTGTACAGATTATTGTACAGATTATTGTACAGATTATTGTACAGATTATTACACAGATTATTGCACAGATTATTGCACAGATTATTGTACAGATTATTGTACAGATTATTGTACAGATTATTGTACAGATTATTACACAGATTATTGCACAGATTATTGCACAGATTATTGTACAGATTATTGTACAGATTATTGTACAGATTATTGTACAGATTATTACACAGATTATTGTACAGATTATTGTACAGATTATTGTACAGATTATTGTACAGATTATTACACAGATTATTGCACAGATTATTGCACAGATTATTGTACAGATTATTGTACAGATTATTGTACAGATTATTACACAGATTATTGTACAGATTATTGTACAGATTATTGCACAGATTATTGTACAGATTATTGTACAGATTATTGCACAGATTATTGCACAGATTATTGCACAGATTATTGTACAGATTATTGCACAGATTATTGTACAGATTATTGTACAGATTATTGTACAGATTATTGTACAGATTATTACACAGATTATTGTACAGATTATTGTACAGATTATTACACAGATTATTGTACAGATTATTGTACAGATTATTGCACAGATTATTGCACAGATTATTACACAGATTATTGCACAGATTATTGTACAGATTATTGCACAGATTATTGTACAGATTATTGTACAGATTATTACACAGATTATTGTACAGATTATTGTACAGATTATTGTACAGATTATTGTACAGATTATTGTACAGATTATTGTACAGATTATTACACAGATTATTGCACAGATTATTGCACAGATTATTGTACAGATTATTGTACAGATTATTGCACAGATTATTGCACAGATTATTGCACAGATTATTGTACAGATTATTGCACAGATTATTGTACAGATTATTGTACAGATTATTGTACAGATTATTACACAGATTATTGCACAGATTATTGTACAGATTATTGTACAGATTATTGTACAGATTATTACACAGATTATTACACAGATTATTGTACAGATTATTGTACAGATTATTGTACAGATTATTACACAGATTATTGCACAGATTATTGTACAGATTATTGTACAGATTATTGTACAGATTATTGCACAGATTATTGCACAGATTATTGCACAGATTATTGTACAGATTATTGTACAGATTATTGTACAGATTATTACACAGATTATTGTACAGATTATTGTACAGATTATTGCACAGATTATTGTACAGATTATTGCACAGATTATTGTACAGATTATTGCACAGATTATTGCACAGATTATTGTACAGATTATTGTACAGATTATTGCACAGATTATTGTACAGATTATTGTACAGATTATTGTACAGATTATTGTACAGATTATTGTACAGATTATCACACAGATTATTGTACAGATTATTGTACAGATTATTGTACAGATTATTGTACAGATTATTGTACAGATGATTGTACAGATTATTACACAGATTATTGTACAGATTATTACACAGATTATTGTACAGATTATTGTACAGATTATTGTACAGATTATTGCACAGATTATTGTACAGATTATTGTACAGATTATTGTACAGATTATTGTACAGATTATTACACAGATTATTGCACAGATTATTGTACAGATTATTACACAGATTATTGTACAGATTATTGTACAGATTATTGTACAGATTATTGCACAGATTATTGTACAGATTATTGTACAGATTATTACACAGATTATTGCACAGATTATTGCACAGATTATTGTACAGATTATTGTACAGATTATTGCACAGATTATTGTACAGATTATTGTACAGATTATTACACAGATTATTGCACAGATTATTGTACAGATTATTGTACAGATTATTGTACAGATTATTGTACAGATTATTACACAGATTATTGCACAGATTATTGTACAGATTATTGTACAGATTATTGTACAGATTATTGTACAGATTATTACACAGGTTATTGTACAGATTATTGTACAGATTATTGCACAGATTATTGTACAGATTATTGTACAGATTATTGTACAGATTATTACACAGATTATTGTACAGATTATTGTACAGATTATTGCACAGATTATTGTACAGATTATTGCACAGATTATTGCACAGATTATTGTACAGATTATTGTACAGATTATTGCACAGATTATTGTACAGATTATTGTACAGATTATTGTACAGATTATTGTACAGATTATTGTACAGATTATTGTACAGATTATTACACAGATTATTGTACAGATTATTGTACAGATTATTGCACAGATTATTGCACAGATTATTACACAGATTATTGCACAGATTATTGTACAGATTATTGCACAGATTATTGTACAGATTATTGTACAGATTATTACACAGATTATTGTACAGATTATTGTACAGATTATTACACAGATTATTGTACAGATTATTACACAGATTATTGTACAGATTATTACACAGATTATTGCACAGATTATTGTACAGATTATTGCACAGATTATTGTACAGATTATTGCACAGATTATTGCACAGATTATTGTACAGATTATTGTACAGATTATTGCACAGATTATTGTACAGATTATTGTACAGATTATTACACAGATTATTGTACAGATTATTGTACAGATTATTACACAGATTATTGTACAGATTATTACACAGATTATTGTACAGATTATTACACAGATTATTGCACAGATTATTGTACAGATTATTGTACAGATTATTGTACAGATTATTGTACAGATTATTACACAGATTATTGCACAGATTATTGCACAGATTATTGTACAGATTATTGCACAGATTATTGCACAGATTATTGCACAGATTATTGCACAGATTATTACACAGATTATTGCACAGATTATTGTACAGATTATTACACAGATTATTGTACAGATTATTGTACAGATTATTGTACAGATTATTGTACAGATTATTACACAGATTATTGTACAGATTATTGTACAGATTATTGTACAGATTATTGTACAGATTATTACACAGATTATTGTACAGATTATTGTACAGATTATTGTACAGATTATTGTACAGATTATTACACAGATTATTGTACAGATTATTACACAGATTATTGTACAGATTATTGTACAGATTATTGCACAGATTATTGTACAGATTATTGCACAGATTATTGTACAGATTATTGCACAGATTATTGCACAGATTATTGTACAGATTATTGTACAGATTATTGTACAGATTATTGCACAGATTATTGTACAGATTATTGTACAGATTATTGTACAGATTATTGCACAGATTATTGCACAGATTATTGTACAGATTATTGTACAGATTATTGCACAGATTATTGCACAGATTATTACACAGATTATTGTACAGATTATTGTACAGATTATTGCACAGATTATTGCACAGATTATTGCACAGATTATTGTACAGATTATTGTACAGATTATTGTACAGATTATTACACAGATTATTGTACAGATTATTGTACAGATTATTGTACAGATTATTGCACAGATTATTGCACAGATTATTACACAGATTATTGCACAGATTATTGTACAGATTATTACACAGATTATTGTACAGATTATTGTACAGATTATTGTACAGATTATTGTACAGATTATTACACAGATTATTGTACAGATTATTGTACAGATTATTGTACAGATTATTGTACAGATTATTGTACAGATTATTACACAGATTATTGTACAGATTATTACACAGATTATTGTACAGATTATTGTACAGATTATTGTACAGATTATTGTACAGATTATTACACAGATTATTGTACAGATTATTGTACAGATTATTGTACAGATTATTGTACAGATTATTGTACAGATTATTGCACAGATTATTGTACAGATTATTGTACAGATTATTGTACAGATTATTGTACAGATTATTACACAGATTATTGTACAGATTATTGTACAGATTATTGCACAGATTATTACACAGATTATTACACAGATTATTGTACAGATTATTGTACAGATTATTGTACAGATTATTGTACAGATTATTGTACAGATTATTGCACAGATTATTGTACAGATTATTACACAGATTATTACACAGATTATTGCACAGATTATTGCACAGATTATTGTACAGATTATTGCACAGATTATTGTACAGATTATTGTACAGATTATTGTACAGATTATTACACAGATTATTGCACAGATTATTGTACAGATTATTGTACAGATCAACTGTTGTTTAATGAACTGATGAACTTGAATTAAGTAGCATTATGGCCTTGTTATAAAAACTGTCTTTGAGTCTATTTGTGCGTCGCCCTTAGCAGCCTGTAGCGTCTTCCAGAAGGCAGCTGAGTAAGTATTTTTAAAATCACTCCATAAAGTGTTGTCACTTATTTTGCAGGTTACAAACGCTGCCCCCAGGCCGTTGTCTCCTACATATGAACCAGGTGCGTTGGTGCATGTCCAGCTTTTTAACCTTTATTTGTGGATGTGAATCCACAGTGAAAGACACTCCCCTTAATAAAACTAGTCACTTTAGACACAAAATAATCCATTTTTATTGGTTTGTATTGATTTTAGTTGTGCACTAAGGAAGAAGTTGATGAAGCACAAGGTACATTTCAGTAGACGGTCATAAACTTCTGTCACTGGTCTGAGTTATATTTTATTATAAATGTTAAATAATCCATCTGGCACAGTTTGGAACACTTTTGTTAACCTGACTCACGTCATCTGGCTGCGTTACGCTCACACAACCATCTGAGGACCATGAGGGTC
>CM035783.1:54998904-55078904 GCA_020466265.1 Siphamia tubifer
TACAAATACACAAATATACACCTATACAAATATATAAATACACAAATATACCCCTATAAAAATATATAAATACACAAATATACACCTATATAAATATATAAATACACAAATATACACCTATAAAAATATATAAATACACAAATATACACCTATATAAATATATAAATACACAAATATACACCTATATAAATATATAAATACACAAATATACACCTATATAAATATATAAATACACAAATATACACCTATAAAAATATATAAATACACAAATATACACCTATATAAATATATAAATACACAAATATACACCTATATAAATATATAAATACACAAATATACACCTATATAAATATATAAATACACAAATATACACCTATAAAAATATATAAATACACAAATATACACCTATATAAATATACAAATACACAAATATACACCTATACAAATATATAAATACACAAATATACCCCTATAAAAATATATAAATACACAAATATACACCTATATAAATATATAAATACACAAATATACACCTATACAAATATATAAATACACAAATATACCCCTATAAAAATATATAAATACACAAATATACACCTATATAAATACACAAATATACAAATACACAAATATACACCTATATAAATATATAAATACACAAATATACACCTATAAAAATATATAAATACACAAATATACACCTATATAAATATATAAATACACAAATATACACCTATACAAATATATAAATACACAAATATACCCCTATAAAAATATATAAATACACAAATATACACCTATATAAATATATAAATACACAAATATACACCTATACAAATATATAAATACACAAATATACACCTACCTTGCACTACCTCGTGTACTTTGCACCACTCTTTTTGTATAATAGTATTTATTTTTATTCTTGTACATACTATTTTATATTTTTATACTTTTATATTTTTTATCTCTACTATTCTGAGAGTGACACCACCTGCCGGAATAGAATTCCATGTATGTACAAATGTATCTGGCGAATAAAAACGATTCTGATTCTGATTCTATACAAATATAATATAGACAATATAGAAGATGAGACAGAATAAGTCAAATAGTGATAAGAATATAGCCTATAGTGAATATAAATATGCACATGGTATACATATACATATTTACACACACACATATATATATATATATATATATATATATATATATAAATTGTCATGTGAGTATGAGTAAACAGAAACACTTAATTTGTTACCATGCTGTTTTCAGAAGGCGCTGCTGTTGGGAATGTGTCGGTTCATCTGAAGACGTCCACGCCCTGTCCACCACGACCTGTTCCACCCGCTCTGCCCGTCAAACCCACATCAGTCTGTAGTATGAAACCCTCTGACGACTCAATTATACTCACACCTACAGTCCTGGAAACATTTATTAGACCACCCCTTGGGTTTTTTTTCAGTTCATTTTAATGCCTGGTGCATTTGTTTGGACAAATATAGTAACAAAAATATGTCATAATAGTTGAATTTCAGAGCTGATATCTGTCCAACGTCCATGTATTTAGATAATAACCAATATATATATATATATATATATATATATATATATATATATATATATATATTTTACTTTATTTCAAAGATTTAGAAGAAAATAAACAATACAGAAGAAAATAATTCAGCAACAAACCAAAATAATAACAAAGAACTTGACTTTGCTTAATGCTCCTTATATATGAAAAATCCCTCAGAAATAAACCATTCATTGACACTGTGCCTTAAATACACAAAATACACTACCCTTTTTTTTCTTAAATGTCCTGCCCTACCTAGTGAGTTATTTTTCTGATTGCCCCACCTCTGCCACCCCAGGGAAAAATCTCTAGAACCGCCCCTGGTCCCAGGCTACTTTAACGTCAAACTCTTTATGTTGTATCATGATAGATGTCAGAAAGTGTCGTTAAAGAAGGTTCATATCCTGTTAGAATTAAATCTGTGCTGAACATGTGACTCCTTTTGGACTTTTCCCTCAGGTTTGTTCCAGACTCGCAGCGACGCTTCCTGTTCCGTCTCCTTGGACACTGGGCTCGGTGCAGATAACACCGTTCATTATGTCAACATCCCCATCAGCCCACCGCTGGCTAAAGCTAGCAGAGAACTCCTGTACACGGAACTGGATCTGCAGGTTCCCAGCTCAGCTCCAGCGTCCAGACCCAACAGCACCGGCAGAGGTAACACTCAACACTTTTAATAAGAAGTCATGTCCTGAAGAGGTTGATAGTGGTTTTAGACAGTAATAATATATAATAATTAGGGCTGTCACAATTAATCGAGTTAATCGCGATTACCGTATTTTCCACATTATAAGGTGCACTGGACTATCATGGTTTACTTTTTAAGTTTTTCATATGTGACCCGCCACCACGAAACCAGGCATAAGTGGCGCTGAGCCGTTCAGAGCTACAGCCAAATTTAGGCTGGAAGGTGATTTGTTATTAGTGTTTACACCTTATCAAAAAACGGTACCTTAACACCTCTATGTTCACTTCCTGTGGTCATTACATTGAAATCCAATCAATAAAGGTGTTTATTGAGTCAATTATTTAAGCGGTGACAAAAGTTCAGGTATTGCTGAGCAAAGACAAAGACGACTTCCACCTCTTTTCACCGAACAAAACGATCTCCGTTCCGTGGGTAAACACCCAAGTGTTTGGTACGAGGTAAAAGCTTATATTGAATGTTCTGTCCAATGGTGTAAGCCAAATGATTATAATACGTCACACTTCTGTCCTATTATTATAATATATAAAACTTCTGTGACATGTCCATCAGAGTGTCCTTTAACATCTGTCAACAATTTGTGTCAATCGGATACAAATTATTATGCGTTGCTAAGGACTTCCTACCCCAAAACAGTCCAAAACTTTAACGGACAATATCTAAAAATATGCAAATTGTAAAATATGTCCAAATGTGGATATTAAAATGACCATAACTTTGGTTCTACTTGTGATAGAAACATCATTTTTTCACCATCTTAAACCTTAGTTTCCACTCTACCAAGATACACACATAACTCTGTTTGGATTTACACACACTTATGCCTGGTTTACTGGTGGTGGGTCACATATATAGGCAAGGCAAGTTTATTTATATAACACATTTCATGCACAAGACAATTCAAAGTACTTTACATAAAATACATTAAAACACAGATAAAAGACATTAGGGAAAAAAAAAAGAAAAGAAAGAAACTGTAGAATTAAAAATCACAAAGGGTAAATGTAGTGCAGTGCAGACTCAGAACTAGATTCAAATGCAGCTGAGAACATGTGGGTCTTTAATTTGGATTTAAAGGAACTGATGGTTTCAGCTGATCTAAGGCTTTCTGGGAGTTTGTTCCAGACATGAGGAGCATAGACGCTAAACGCAGCTTCTCCATGTCTGGTTTTGACTCTGGGAACTGACAACAGACCAGATCCAGATGACCTCAGGGCTCTGGTGGGTTCATACTTAGTCAGGAGGTCACGGATGTATTTGGGTCCTGATCCATTCAGAGCTTTATAGACCAACAACAGAACTTTAAAGTCTATCCTCTGACGGACAGCCAGTGTAAGGACCTCAGAACTGGACTAATGTGGTCCGCTTTTTTGGTCTTAGTTAGGACTCTAGCAGCAGACCTCTGAATGAGCTGCAGTTGTCTAATGGATTTTTTAGGTAAACCTGTAAAGACACTGTTACAATAATCAAGCCGACTAAAGATGAATACATGGACTAGTTTCTCCAGGTCCTGCTGAGACATCAAGTCTTTTATCCTTGAGATGTTCTTTAGGTGATAGTAGGCTGATTTTGTGACTGCCTTGATGTGTTTTTCAAATATAAGGTGCATAAAGTCAAGTCAAAATCATGAGATAAATAGTCTAGATTATTTGATAAATCATGAGGTACATCCAAATTAATAACTATTAAAATAAGGGTAAGGTTCCGGTTGAGTGAACGCTGGTGCGTCTGGCTGCCGCTGTAAAGTTTTTAAAATGTTTTTATGACCTCATTGTGACCTGTGTGGACTATGGTGATCTTTTTGGGGGCTAATCAACACCACTTTACCTGCTGGAGGTTAGCGCACTCACCCTGTCTTGAATTGCAAGATGTGGGCCAACCAGGCTTTCATGTGGACTGCTCTTATGTGGCAGAGCCGCTCTAGTATACAGCCGCAGAGCTTCTCTGGATCCGCTGGCATTTGCCCATACCTCCACCACTGCCGGTCTTGTACCACCACCTGAACATTGCCGTTCCTCGCCAGAGATACATCCTTCGTGGGTCTCGCAGGTACTTCAAATATGACGACTCCTCATCTGCAGTAAAATCCCTTTGGTCCACCACTCGCCGTCCTCACAGAAACTCCAGCAGGGCTGCGGACAGCTGTGCTTTGGCTAGCCTAGCTACAGCAGGTCTGCTAATGCTACTGTTAAGCATGCTAACACCTCTCTGTTCGCTTCGGTCTCCTTAACATCCGCTCTCTGATGAGCAAACGTCATTTCCTCCAGGATCTCCTCGTCGACCATAAGCTCCATTTTCCTCTGTTTGACTGAAACTCGGCAGCAGCCAAATGACTTTTTCCAGTTCAATGATTCAACACCAGCTGGGTTTGTTTACTTCTGTCATCCCCGTGTTAATGGTTGTGGTGAAGGTCTCGCGGTAATTCACTGGGTTTCAGTTTGTGCCGTTGACTCTTTTGAATGCACTGTTTTTTCGCTGCCTGGATCCTCTCCCACTGTTGTTGCTACCATGCAGAGTCCTGCACGGGTTCGGGTAACCGCGGGTGAACCGCAGATTTTCACGAAACAGGTGAAAAATGTTGTGCTGTGTCGGATATGGGTTCGGTTCGGGTCGGACGTGGGTGATCGCGGGTCTAATTTGCGGTTCATAGGCTAAAAACTGTTCTTTAGTTTGGACTTGTATAGCTGCCTCCTGTCGGCTTCCTTCTTGATGCGTTTTTCAAGCGTGTGTGTGTGTGTGTGTGTGTGCGCGCGTGAGCTCACATATAAAAATAGTTTTTGAATTTATTATTTGTCTGCTCCTGTTTAACAACATTTTTATTTGGCTCTGCCTTGGCTATGTCACTGTTCAGTATATTCGTGGCAATAAATGTTTGTATTCAAGTTTGACATTTTGTATTTAAGCTGACATTTTCTTCCGGGTTCGGGTCGGATATCGGGTTCATTTATAGCGGATCGGTTCGGGTGCGGATTTGTATTTTTTTTTTCGTCGGAAAAGGGGTCGGATACGGGTTTGAACATGACGGGTACGGGCGGTTGCGGTTTGTCAAAATCAGAACTGTGCAGGACTCTGCTACCATGTACCGACCCCCTACGCCCCACAAAGACTTTTTAACGGACTTTCCAACACTACTTACAGAACTCTCCACCCTGTCAGCTAACATTATATTACTGGGAGATTTCAATATACACAGAGACAATAAGAACCTGCCCCTCACCACAGACTTTTTATCATCCCTCAACAGTTTTGGACTTCATCAGTACATTGACTTTCCGACACACAACAAAGGACATACACTGAATTTACTCTCCTGCTTTGGCCACACCCCCTCCAACTGCTTCTCAGATGAAATCCCAATAACTGACCACTTCCTCCTCACATTCAACGCTGCACTCTGCCTCTCTTCAATCGAACCTCCACGTCTCATGTCATTTAAGAATTTAAAGGACATTATTGTGGACACTCTCTGCTCCAGTCCTGGATTCTCTCTCCAACCCTGATGACTTTACAGAACTCTACAACACTGGTCTACAAAATATTGCCACCTCCTTAGCGCCACTGAAAACTTGGATGAAATCTCTTTTTCTTCTTCTACACCATGATTCTGGACATTAAAAACAAAAGGACCACCATTGGAACGGCTCCCTCCACCTCACAGTTCCACTGCCCGTCTTCACACTATGTGGAACTCTCTGACCCTTGACCTCCGTAACTCTGCCACCCTGTCCATCTTCAAATCCAAACTCTAAACACATCTCTTCAGACTCACACACGCTATAACTGCTGCACATGGTGTTTCCTCCTCATTTAGTGTATTTATATTTTTATCTTGCTACAGTCATGTCACATTCCTCATTATTTATTGTATTTTATATTGTTTTTAATTTTGCTATATTCTTGTACAGTGACCTTGGGTGTCTTGATAGGCGCTTTCAAATCAAATGTATTATTATTATTATTAGATAAGTCCAAATCATGAGATAAAAAGTAAATGTTCTTCACTTCTATAGTTGTTCAAAGCTCTTTACATTAGCCTCACATTCACCCTTTCACACACACTCATACACCAGTAGGTTTCTAAGGTTCTGTCAGTCCTACTGGGAGACTAAGGCAGGGTTCAGTGTCTTTGTCCAAGGACACTTGGACATGTGGACAGACAGAACTGGGACGCCAACCGCCAACCCTTTGGCCATTAGATGACCTGCTTTACCAACTGAACCACAGTCGCCCAAAAGTCACAATTATGAGATAAAAAAGATGTTAATTTTGTCCATCTGACAACGCAGTAGTTGTTTTATATTTTAATATTTTTTATTTACAGCTAATTGAACGGAGCATGATGTGTCCAGCATAATGACATTTTTTACTCATTTTTTACTCTGGTGCACCCACACTGACTCACACTGACAGTGTCCTGTGAGCCAAGTTCTGGTCCAGTTTTGGTCAAAGCCAAAGTAGTCCCGGCAGGTTTCCTGGGGTCAACAAAATAAAATGTGTTTCTTCTCAAAACAGTATGTGTTGGAATGAGTGATTTATTTACATAACAAAACCATAATGGAACAAAACTAACGCCGCTAACACTGACCAACAACTGATGAAAGTACTTTGATAAGATGCACACCTGTTAGCACTGTTAGCAACCATTGATTATTTTGTTTTTTGTTTTTTCATTTTACGGAATATTTTGGTAATTTTAGTTAATTTTACCGAATATTTTGGTAATTTTTTATTGAAAATACAGATTTTTTGCTGTGATGAAAGTAGTTTGCCAAGGTGCACAGAAAAAAAGTGGTCAGTAAAATGAGGGAAAATCCCCAAAAATATTCAGTAAAATGAACAAAAATTACCAAAAATATCCAGTAAAGTGAAGAAAAATAACCAAAATAATTCATAAAATTAACAAAAAATAAAATAAAAAGAAAAATTAACAAATGAGTTAAATGAGCAGCCATAAAACACTGCTGAACAACTGATGAAAGTAGTTTGCTAAGGCCCACAGCTGTTAGCAGTGACAACGCTAGCGCATTGATCACTATTAAGAGAAAGTAGCTCCAAGAAATTACAAGGTGTGAGTTTTTGTTCTGTGACGGTTTTGTTATGTAAATAAATCACACATTCTAACACATACTGTTTTGAGAAGAAACATTTTTTATTTTGTTGACCCCAGGAAACCTGCCGGGACTACTTTGGCTTTTATCATCTGAAAAATACTGAACTGTCCCTTTAACAGAAATGAAACATTAAAAACAGATTCATTAGACGTAACAAGACGCATGTTTGAAGCATATGTTAAACCTTAATGACTTTTTGTTTCTTCGTTTCCCTTTGATTTCCCAGACGATGACTCCATCAGGTACGCCCACCTTGACATTGCTACCATGGAAACGGCTCAGAGGGTGGGGGCGGAGCATGTTCAGGGCAGGGAGGACAGACTGACTCAGCTGGAGAGGAAACTGCGAGGGTCGTCCAAGTGACTTTTCAAACTGGGTGATATTTGAAACTGCTTATTGTTCCAGTTCTGTCCTTCTATCTGAATAAGCTAAAGTTCAAAGGGAACTGTGCGTCACATCCCAGTCAGTGTCGTAGTAGACGCTCCACAGCTCTGCCAGGGGACGGAGATTCCCACTAAACAATCCATTCCACTGAGAGGATAATAGAAAGATCAGCTGCCAACGTACCTGTTTCGCTGTTAAACCTTTTGTGTTACGTGTGCGAGCGCCATTTTTACAACGTTCACTGTTTCTTAAAGCCTCCACCTCATAATTTTTGTTAAATTACACCGTGTTTCCACTAGTATGGGTTTGGCTCGACTTGCTTTGGTGTGTTTGTTACAAAAAAGGACCTGGAACCATGGTAACCCGGTACTAGATTTTTGGCACCGCCTCCACCGAGGTTCCAAGCGATGCTCAAAGGTGACGTATAAACTGTGTAGACACTGATTGGCCAAATGGTTGTATCTGTGGCTCCACCCCCTTTACAAAATACAGATGTGTAAATCGACAGTAAATATATCAGAACATTAATCCTCTGATTCATGAATTATGAGAACTTTAGTCAAGATTTTTTTCATCTTTTTATTCCTCTTTACACTGAAAAAAGGAATGTGATTAGAACTACAGCCATTTTAGTAAAAGTTAATACGTAGGGGGCGCTATAGAGCAAAATCACACATTCTATTGATAAGCAGGTGTAGGACTTGGAGATAGACGTCCGAGTCAAATTTCAGTCAAATCAGTGTTCGTATGTCCGAGCTCAAGCAATTTATGTAGTGGTAATTTTTCCTGAAAGCGTAGCACAAAAACAATGTAACTTTTCCCCAAAAAATTTTGATAAGTTTTGATGTCCCACTGATCTAGATCGTGTTCACTGATTTTAAGCTCATTGGACCAAACAGCCAAGGAGGAGTTCGTTAAAATCTGAAGACAGTGAAAACCATGACTCAGCATTTCTGAAAGTTCAATCCAAGATGGCGGACTTCCTGTTAGTTTATGGGCGTGGCCATCATAAGGTTTTTTATTTGTTTCCTCATGATGAACATGTGTAGCGATTTTCATAGCTCTAGTTTCACTTTGGTGTGATCTGACCTGATACAATATATTTAATTATTCAAGGGGGCGCTGTAGACACATTTCTTTAACGACTTTTACAAAACTATATATACTCAAAATTTGGTGAGTTTTCATGCATGTTAAGGGGGTTAATTTTGAGCTCAAAGGGATGCGTCCTTTGCAATCACAGCGGACTCAATAGGCCTTGCACCGGTCTAACTAGGGTTGTTGTTTTAACATCCTAAATTGAGACAAGACGACACCCAACGAGAGACTTAACACTTCACTGAGCGGTAGTGATGCGCGGTTAGGGGGTTTTACAGAAATCCGCCCCGCCCAAACCCAAGACGTGGCTAGGCCCGCCCCGCCCAACCTGCATGATGTCACGTATGGATAAACCCAACCCGCCCGCTATCAACCCATGAGCTTAAATTTGTCTCTAAACTCACATAGTACATTCGCAGCATCTTTACCTTGTGCTTCTAATGTTAAAAGTCATGAAGCATCATTTTTGTCTCCTTTCTAACGTCTCAATATGCACTCCAGCACATAAAATAGACTCCACCCACATCATCACTCTATAAAGCCAACACATACAACGTTTCCGTACAACCTTCGCATCGCCTGTTTTAATCTTCTCCCTGATCAAGTCCCACATTTTCACTCTTATCTCTGAGTGTTCAGGGAGATTTGGCGCTAATAACAAATAACAAAAAGTTGGGATAAAAAAGCATTCAAAACAGGAAGTGACGGGCTTGCACATGCGCGAGCCGAGCACACACACACACACACACACACACACACACCTCAGTGGGTATTGATCGTCCCTGACCCGCCCCACCCGCATCCGCCATATGTATTAATACTGTGACCCAGCCCGCCCGACTCGCGGGTCACCCGCGGATATCCACTGGCCAGTGGGTAGCCCACGCAACACTACTGAGCGGACGACGCAGACGTACGCGAATGCCCCGCTATGGTGTTCACATTCTGTAAAGTAAATGTTAAATCTTCATTTCTATAGTTGTTCCACCTTCATGGTTCAAAGCGCTTTACATTAGCCTCACATTCACCCATTCACACACACTCATACACCAGTAGGTTTCTAAGGTTCTGTCTAAGGGTTCAGTGTCTTTGTCCAAGGACACTTGGACATGTGGACACTTGGACACTTGGACATGTGGACACTTGGACATGTGGACAGCCAGAACCAGGATGCGAACCGCTGACCCTTCAGTCATTGGACGACCTGGTCTGAGCCACAGTTAAAGTCAGTACTATCGCTATGACGACCAGGCAGTGTAAAGTCAGATCCTGCGATGAAAACACCTCATTAGTTTTGTCCTGTGTGACTTTGTTTTATTTATGTTCCTCCAGAAGCATTAGTGCCATGGAGGCAAAACAGACAGCAAACACAGACATGTAATGTCAAACATCATACTGTCATTTATTGACCTGCATCTGCTTCTATTACTGACACTGACACTCACTTTTGTGTAGTGTGTCCCATTACTTTTCAAATGTGAGTGGAAGTGTCGTTAAACCCTTAAGTCCATCGCTCCATTTGTAGTGACGTCTGGACCCCCCCACTTTGCACAGTAGGGAAGAATACTTTTCCCAGGATACATTGCGAACTCAGGACTCGGTGATTAGAGAAAAAAAGGAAGTAAATTTGAGTTAATAGCAGCTGTTATTAGGGTGGAGACGTGTCAGTGTATACCTGCTAAGTATAATGTTATTATTGCAGACATGGTGTTTTATCCACCTACATAGAAATGCTGTTTGTCCATCCAGGAACACTGTACTCACAATGACTTTTGACAACTTTGATGGAGGATCATCAAATTCACACCACACACGCCTCTCATGAAGGCCTTACTCAAGTCCGATGACGACTGACACATTTGTGCGACGATGAACACAAGGCCTTCAGGTCAACAACAGGATATGTGCTGTTACAGACGTAGGCTAACGTTAGCATGCTATGTTAGTTACCAGTGATGCGTGGGTCGATGTACAAATGACCCGCAAACAACCACTTTATTAACTAACCTGCCATCAACTCAGACCGGAAGAAATATATTTGAAAAGAACGAACCCGGTACTTTAAAAAGTAGCCAATGGTCTTTATGAACAGCACATGACCTTTGACCTTACTCACATAACTGAACATCACATGACCTTTGACCTGACATACCTGAACATCACATGACCTTTGACCTTACATACCTGAACACCACATGACCTTTGACCTTACTCACATACCTGAACATCACATGACCTTTGACCTTACATACCTGAACACCACATGACCTTTGACCTTACTCACATACCTGAACATCACATGACCTTTGACCTTACTCACATACCTGAACATCACATGACCTTTGACCTTACTCACATACCTGAACATCACATGACCTTTGACCTTACTCACATACCTGAACATCACATGACCTTTGACCTTACTCACATACCTGCATTTATTTCTGTTTAAATTCCATGTCATTGTTTGTAAGTTAATATGTTTATAAATATGTTTGTTCTTCTTCATCATTCAAAAGTTATCAACGCTAACGCAGCATCTAAACCTGTAACACCCAAAGACACATTTGAACCTGGTTTCCATGGAAACAGAAACAAAAACCTCAGCCAATGTGTCCAAACCTTAGTGTTTTTGTTTGTTTGTTTATTTCCTCTCTCTCTCCCCTCATACCGTAGGATACTGACCACCATGGACGACACCTTCACCAACATTCACTTCAAGTCTTTCTATTAATTATAGAAAATTGTACCTAATATTTAGATGACAATGATTTACCAGGTTATTTGAATGTTTCTCTCAAACCGACCTTAATATTAAAAATATTTGTCAACGTCTGCACCTGTGGGTGACCACAGGCGTCCACTCATCACCCATAGTTACCGCCTTCCTCAGATATGAAGTAAAACTGACTTCATTCACTCTCTCCTGCTTAACGTTACGTCGCAGCGTCTGTCCGTCCCCCTCCCCTAAAGTACGTCCTTATCGTTGGGAAGCTTCGACTTCTCGCTTCATTTTCAACAGATGATTCTTTTTTTTTTTTTAAGTCAACTCTAAACCAAGTGGCAGTGGCGGTAATGATGGGACTTTACTTTTGTGCTGCTTTTCTATTGGCTGACAGTTGTGGGAAGAGGTCATGAACCGCTGTTGTTAAAATTCAAGCGATTTGTCACATAGTGAGATTAAGGCCCCTCCTTAATCGACTGGAAGAGCCCCCCCCTCCCGCCTGCTGGGCTATCATTCCACATCAGAGCTTTAAAAGCATTGGATTGATGAGCAGCTTAGAGTTCTATACCTCAGGTGAAGATGATATTAATCCAGCCCCATGTGGCCCAAGCGGGACACGACTGAGGAATCAGCCGCCAACAAACATTATTCATGTGTGTAATCAATGCTTCTGTTCAGCCAGAGGGCAGCACCAACTGATAAATAGAATCACACGCCGTATGTTCTCATTTCTCAACCTCCCTCGTCATATCATTCAGACAAATTGTCCAATATTTGACTCTTAACTTATTTTTACGGCAGCGGCTCATCACCAGTGACGAACCAGTTTGGCTGCTTGTAAATATGACCTGCTTTTGTTTATGCAGTTACCTCAATGATCAATGATATCTATATTTTTAAACTTATTAAACTTTGTATGTACATTGTTGGATCTTATGTTACTGAATATTAAAAGGTTGCTGCTAAATGTCCAGCTCAGTGTTGAGTTCTTTGACTAGATGTGTGGTTGGTTCATATGGAAAGTTTAGCAGTTTGAAATTATATATATATATATATTTTTTTTAAGTAAAAAGACCCAGAAATGTTTGGAAAAGTCATGGATTTTTATTTATTCATTTTACACAGGATAATAATGTGTGATTAATAACAAAAATATATATATAATTTGAGTGAATAAAAAGTTTATTTCATATAGTGTATGAATCATTTTGAACATGGAGTTTTTTAATCCACAAATAAAAATAAAATATTCCTGAAATGAGTTTCTCCTACAGCATTATTTGTTCTCATTCTTATTCTGTATATTATATATACAGGGTTTGTACGTTTTAGAATTTTAAAAATACTAATTTCAGGACTGCAAAGATTTTTGGAAAAGTAAAAAGACCCAGAAAGGTTTGGGAAAAGTCATGGATTTTTTATTTTATTTTTACACAACATAATAATGTGATTAATAAAAAAAAAAAAAAAGTTTGAATCAGTCAAAAAGTTTATTCCACGTTGTCTTAACCTTGATGTTCTATTCAGTGAACAGGAAGTGAACTGTAAATTCACTTCCTGTTCTCTCACTTGTTGGGATGTTTCCTGCCTCCTGTGGTGAAGTGGGTATGGACTAAAATCTGCCCAAATTAAATAGAAATGTCAGGAAAGTGTGGATTTAATAAAGTGTGTCTTCACTGGGACGTGAACATAAATGTTCATTTAATGTTGAACCACACATTGTCATTTATTTAATTGTTAAACCTCTTTAACCCCTTCAGACCTGAATTAAGTACCTGGGTCAGGGGTGTCAAAGTGTGGTCCTCGAGGGCCGGTGTCCTGCATGTTTTAGATGTTTCCTTCTTCCATTACATCATTATCAGTCTGATGAGGAGCTGATTATTAACTCTTTAAGTGTCAGTGCTGATGTGTTATGAATGGATGATTTTGTTTAAATATTCAGAAAAATTCAACCAAGGTGTCAAAAAGCAAGAGTTTTTTTTTATTTATTTTATTTATACATTTTTTAAAGGCAAAATTAAAATTGCTGGGACCAAATTTCAATAGTAGTTTTCTTTCCACATTATTTGTCATTTTGTAAATATTTATTAGTTTTTGTTGCTCATTTTGTTTATTTTTCTACATTTTTTTTTATTGTAGTATTTTTCTTTGATTTTCTGCCATTTGTGTCTTTACTTTGCTCATGTTACCAATTATTTTGTTAGTTCTCAGGAGTTAAAGGGTTAAACTGAATCATATGGAAGAGGGAAATATCTAAAACATGTAGGACACCAGCCCTCGAGGACTGGAGTTTGACACCTGTGACCTAGGTTGTGTAAAATATATATATATATATATATATATATATATATATATATATATATATATATATATATATATATATATTTTATTTATTTTTTTTTTTTTCCCCATCGCTATACAGCCAGAAGTGAGAATCAATCTGTTTTTAATCCAAACTCTTTAATTGTTAAATATTTTGTCTATTGTAATAGACATCGAGTCCCAACAGTTGTTAAAATACTAATACTACTTTACTTTACAGTTTTAGGAGTTATGTAAAACTATTGGTTAAAGTGTGTATGAACCCTTCAGTGTATTTCAGTTCCTGTATGGGTAACGATGTTTGTAGTGTAGGACTAACAGCTGGTGACAGAGGAGAACCACATCCTTCAATGTGGTTCTCCTCAAGATTTCTTCTTTTTCCCACTGGGTTTGGAAGTTTTTTCTTGCCGAGAAGGAGGGTCTAAGGACAGGGGGAGGGTCTAAGGACAGGGGGAGGGTCTAAGGACAGGTGGAGGGTCTAAGGACAGGGGGAGGGTTTAAGGACAGGGGGAGGGTTTAAGGACAGGGGGGGAGGGTCTAAGGACAGGGGGAGGGTCTAAGGACAGGGGGAGGATCTAAGGACAGGGGGGAGGGTCTAAGGACAGGGGGAGGGTCTAAGGACAGGGGGAGGGTCTATGGACAGGGGGAGGATCTAAGGACAGGGGGGAAGGGTCTAAGGACAGGGGGAGGATCTAAGGACAGGGGGGAAGGGTCTAAGGACAGGGGGAGGGTCTAAGGACAGGGGGAGGGTCTAAGGACAGGGGGGGAGGGTCTAAGGACAGGGGGAGGGTCTAAGGACAGGGGGGGAGGGTCTAAGGACAGGGGGGGAGGGTCTAAGGACAGGGGGAGGGTCTAAGGACAGGGGGAGGGTCTAAGGACAGGGGGAGGGTCTAAGGACAGGGGGGAGGGTCTAAGGACAGGGGGAGGGTCTAAGGACAGGGGGGGGGTCTAAGGACAGGGGGAGGGTCTAAGGACAGGGGGGAGGGTCTAAGGACAGGGGGAGGATCTAAGGACAGGGGGGAAGGGTCTAAGGACAGGGGGAGGGTCTAAGGACAGGGGGAGGGTCTAAGGACAGGGGGGGAGGGTCTAAGGACAGGGGGAGGGTCTAAGGACAGGGGGAGGATCTAAGGACAGGGGGGAGGGTCTAAGGACAGGGGGAGGGTCTAAGGACAGGGGGAGGATCTAAGGACAGGGGGGGAGGGTCTATGGACAGGGGGAGGATCTAAGGACAGGGGGGAAGGGTCTAAGGACAGGGGGAGGATCTAAGGACAGGGGGGAAGGGTCTAAGGACAGGGGGGGAGGGTCTAAGGACAGGGGGGGAGGGTCTAAGGACAGGGGGAGGGTCTAAGGACAGGGGGAGGGTCTAAGGACAGGGGGGAGGGTCTAAGGACAGGGGGGGAGGGTCTAAGGACAGGGGGAGGGTCTAAGGACAGGGGGAGGGTCTAAGGACAGGGGGAGGGTCTAAGGACAGGGGGGGAGGGTCTAAGGACAGGGGGAGGGTCTAAGGACAGGGGGGGAGGGTCTAAGGACAGGGGGAGGGTCTAAGGACAGGGGGAGGGTCTAAGGACAGGGGGGGAGGGTCTAAGGACAGGGGGGGAGGGTCTAAGGACAGGGGGGGAGGGTCTAAGGACAGGGGATGCCTGGGACTTTTCATGTATTTCTGTAGTTGATTGTGTTTTTGTAAAACCCTCTGAGACGACTTTGTTGTGATTTAGGGCTTTATAAATAAAATTGAATTGAATTGAAGATGGGTGGAGACAAACTGTCCGACCACAGTGTGCAAAGAAATCCTACAAACAGGGACTGGGTGGAACACAAGACCTGGACCAGGTCTGAGCGGCCACAGCACACTTTGGCCTCCTGACAGAACATCTATGTTTTGGGTAAAAAAAAAAAAACCCTAGACATTTCTCGTAAACGTATTCATTATTAGATGGGAATAAAAAGCAAATAAGTCTCAGACAAACATGTATTTAACTGTTCAGATGGAACATAATCACCTAATGCTCAGAAGATGCTAACACTTTACATTACAGTTGGCTAATAAGGTGATCTATTTATGTCATTTCATGGTAATAATGCCTTTGTAACCGCTTATTATAACTAACTGATTGTTAATAAGGTGATAATTCTACAGTGAAGCTCCGAAAATGTAAGGAGGAAATGTTTCTATAAATTACAGATGCTGTGAAGCTACGTTTCTACTTGTTTTCTGCCTTAGAAACATTAGCCTAGTATAGCCTAGCCTAGCCTAGCCTAGCAGTGCTATCTCTATTCATTCCATGTATGGGTCTAGTGGTGCTTCATAGTCAGAGGAGGCGGGGCTAAAAGGTTGTCTTTCAAATCCTCTGTATGCAATAGGACGGTACTACAACCAATCAGTGTAATCTTTAGGATGACGTAGTTAGAGCGTCTGAAAGTTGACGGAGGAGTCTGGAGAAAGTTAGGGTTGACTAAACAAAATGGTGGATTATGGAGCTGAACGACTGTTGTCACTTCTGTAAAAAGAATTTAAAGATTGTTGACGTTTTCTCACATTAAACATAATTTCAGTAACTTGTTACAAATGACATAAAAATTACCAAAGAATTAACATTTATTATTGATCCATTACTTGTAACAAGCCATTACAAAGGCATTATTATGTAATTATCATGTAATTACCACCTTATTAGCAAACTGTTACTAGTAATAAGCAGTTACAAAGGTGTTATTAACATTTTCTTCATTTCAGTTCAGTTTTTTTTATTTGAACAGTTCAACTTAAAAATAAATAAAATGCAGAACAAAAGAAACAAAAGACAAAATAAGGATTTCAGGGTCAACACTCAAAAGGAGGAGGTTGAAGTTCAGAGAACTTATAAAAATCCTACATTACAATGATCATTTTATAGATTTCATTTCCATCAGTCATGTTAACGTCCATCTTTGACCATATGTCTGTTTTAAAACTGAACCTCCTGCATTATTGCAGGTGGTTTATTTTTATTTTTTATTTATGGACAGAATTTATAGTAAAGAAAAAAGAAAAATGAAGAGCTTCCTACCACACATATATATATATTTGGTTTATTTTATTATTTTTTTTGTCATTAAGGGGAATGTAATGTTTCCTAAAGTGTCATTTTTTCTTCGTCTACATATTTATGCAGAAGGAAACGTTTCTAGAACAGTTTGAATTGAAGCAGATTCTCAGCAGCTTCACTTCCACTAGTTTACGTCTTTACTCCTGGAGACACAGACTTTTTAAAGTTGTGTGTGAATACAGGGTTTTAAAATGAGCTTTTTTTCTCAGATCATACTTTCCTTCTCATGTACGGAACATTATTTAATGTTTGTTGCTAGCATTTTCTTTTTAACTTTAAACATTAGTCGATTAGTTTTGAATTTTACAAGGTCACTAAGCTTAAAAATGTTTGATTGAAGAAACAAAGCATTTGCTTGTTTATTATATCAAACTAAATTAACAATTCCAACTGCTTTTTTTGTATTTTATTATATAAAATATTACTTTTATATGAGTTTTACACAAAAAGGTGAAGTAAAATAAAGCAACTATAGAATATGAATAAAGCTTCCTGGTCTAGAATATGTTTGGATTTATTCATTAATATGTGTGATGTGTTGTTCCCAGGACACTTAATGATCAATAGTTCAATAGTAATCAATAGTAAAAGTGTGTTTTGACTCTTTCTATTTGTAGCTCGTCGATGCCATGCTTCCCAAAGAACATCATTTTAGTCTTCATGGTATTTAATGATACTTTTAATGAAACTACATTACAATTAACACTTATCCATAATGTAAAGTGATCCTCAAAAGACTTTCTAAACAAATCTGTCATGTTCATAATATTTACACATCATTCATTCATTCATTCAGAGATCAAATCAACTAAGACTACAAAAGTAGAAAACCTGCCATGGAAAACATTGATCCTTTTACAGTAGTTCAGTAGGAATGTGGGGTTTGGGGGGGGGGGGGGGGTACCCAGTAGGTTTGGGAGGCGGGGTACCCAGTAGGTTTGGGGGGCGGGGTACCCAGTAGGTTTGGGGGGCGGGGTACCCAGTAGGTTTGGGAGGCGGGGTACCCAGTAGGTTTGGGGGGTGGGGTACCCAGTAGGTTTGGGAGGCAGGGTACCCAGTAGGTTTGGGGGGCGGGGTACCCAGTAGGTTTGGGGGGCGGGGTACCCAGTAGGTTTGGGAGGCGGGGTACCCAGTAGGTTTGGGGGGCGGGGGTACCCAGTAGGTTTGGGAGGCGGGGTACCCAGTAGGTTTGGGGGGCGGGGTACCCAGTAGGTTTGGGAGGCAGGGTACCCAGTAGGTTTGGGGGGCGGGGTACCCAGTAGGTTTGGGAGGCGGGGTACCCAGTAGGTTTGGGAGGCAGGGTACCCAGTAGGTTTGGGAGGCGGGGTACCCAATAGGTTTGGGGGGCGGTTCCTTCAGTTCAGTTCCTCATAGCTCGTTGTGTTCCAGTCCACGACCAGAGATCTTGTTGTTCAAATCCTGCATATGTTTCTTCATCTGAAAATAAAAACACAGCCGTCAGCGTTGTTCAGTTACAGGTTTGATCCTTCGACCGAAGAGCAAGAGAATAATTACTGAAGGATGTTGAAATCATTTTACGTCAGTTTGATTTAAAGTGGATCAGACCAGTAAAATACTATTTAATGGAAAACTATTTTTTTCAGTTTTAATGTTTAAAGAAAATGATTGAAATGTGTAATCTGATTAATCACAGGGTTACTTTGAATTCATTTTGATTAATCACAATCAAAATCCATTTCGTTTTTTTTTTTTGATTCAAATTTCTCACAAAATGTAAAAAAATAAACTAGGAAACTGCAGCCAAAAAATATAAGACACGATAAAATCCACTAAAATTGACGGGAAAAAAATTATGAAAAATTTAAAATGTATTTGAAAACTTCTAAAAAAAACAACAAAACTGTGATAAAACTTCTAAAACATCTAAATCAAAATCTTCAACAGTTTTAACTAAATTGTACCATTTAATCATTTTACAATTTTTAATCAGATTAATCATGATGATGAATTAATTTTAATAACCCTAAAAATGACACTAAATTTTGACATTTACAGACGAGCCTTTTACAAAAAATAGTAACAACCCGACATGTTTTAAGAGAATCAAGTCTAACTGTAAAAATATTTTGCCTGTTCTTAAATGGGTCTACAAATGGAATGGACATGAGAAAATGACAAGTTCACTCCAAATAATGACAGAAATGACTCAAATTTAACTTCTTTTCTTAATCAACTTAATTTTGTTTGTGATTTTCCTTTTTTTTTTGCAGGATAGTTTAGAGATGAAAACATTTTGAAAATATAAATGAACTTTTTTCACTTTAAAACATAGAAGTCAGACACACATTTTGGAATTGATATATTAGTGAATTTTTCAGACTAAGTTGCTCTGGAGTAGAAGTCACACCAGCCAAAAAATGTACAATAAAGAAGGAAAAAAAAACATATTAGTCACACTGGAGTATAAGTGGCATTTTTGAGGGGAAATGTATGGAATAAAATCCAACACCAAGAACAGAACTACAGCCTCTGCCAGCAGCACGTTGTTCAAACATCCATGTGTGAACTCCTTCCTTTAGCGGTAGCCACCTAGCGTTTAGCTTTTAGCCTGTGATTAGCCTTTTTTTTCCTTAAACCTCAGCTTTTCGTCAGTTCATCACGAGTTTCTCACTGACTCCAAACTTTTTCTGCTGCTTCATGTTCAGCTTCATATTTCACTACTTACAGTTTGTAATCTGCAGAAACATTCATTCATTCACTATCTGAACCCGCTTTATCCTCACTAGGGTCACGGGGGTCACTGGGGGCCTAATCCAGCTACAATGGGTGAAGGCGGGGTACACCCTGTATGAGACGCCAGTTCATCTCAGGGCTGAACATATATAGACAAACAATCACTCTCACATTCACACCTATGGACAATTTTAGATTAACCAATTAACCTATCAGTGCATGTGTTTGGATGGTGGGAGGAAACCGGAGTGCCCGGCGAAAACCCACGCGGACACGGGGAGGACATGCAAACTCCACACAGAAAGGTCTGGTACGGGATTCCAACCAGGGTCCTTCTTGCTGTGAGGCACGAGTGCTAACCACTGCACCACCGTGCTAACCACTGCACCACCGTGCTAACCACTGCACCACCGTGCTAACCACTGGACCACCGTGCTAACCGCTGCACCACCGTGCTAACCACTGGACCACCGTGCTAACCGCTGCACCACCGTGCTAACCGCTGCACCACCGTGCTAACCGCTGCACCACCGTGCTAACCGCTGCACCACCGTGCTAACCGCTGCACCACCGTGCTAACCGCTGCACCACCGTGCTAACCGCTGCACCACCGTGCTAACCGCTGCACCACCGTGCTAACCGCTGCACCACCGTGCTAACCGCTGCACCACCGTGCTAACCGCTGCACCACCGTGCTAACCGCTGCACCACCGTGCTAACCGCTGCACCACCGTGCTAACCGCTGCACCACCGTGCTAACCGCTGCACCACCGTGCTAACCGCTGCACCACCGTGCTAACCGCGGCACCACCGTGCTAACCGCTGCGCCACCGTGCTAACCGCTGCGCCACCGTGCTAACCGCTGCGCCACCGTGCTAACCGCTGCACCACCGTGCTAACCACTGCACCACCGTGCTAACCACTGTGCAGAAACATTATTATTAAAAAATGATTGTCTGTTTGATGAAATCTTTGTTCAGTCCTTCTCAATTGTAGCAGTAGCAGGTACAGATACACAGACCTACAGCCTCCTGTGGTTGTCAGTGTGAAAATAACGTGAAATGATATAATAATCTGTTAACATAGAAGTCACACCTCCAGCCAAACTATGAAAATAACTGCGAATTATAGTAAAAAAAAATATGGTATATTATTATCTTAATGATCGGGCCCACTTCAGGTCACATTGGACTGTATAGGTCCATTTCCCTCGGAACTTCGGGGTCATTTTACAGGAATTTTACTGTATGCGCGTGTTTCCACTGACTGGGCCGTTCCCACAGGTCCGACTTCTGGAACTTTTACAGGAACCAACAGACTTCCTGCTCAAGAGCGGCCTGGTAGACTCGCTGGGCAGGAGTCGCACAGATTGGTTGTCGCAAATGACATCATCGGATCGCAATAAAAAACTCCAGATGCTGGGGGAAGTTTACCACACGACGAAGCAGAAGAACAGCGAAAAGAAGAAGGAATGGACCAGAAGAATGTCCATGTCTAGTCTGGTTTAGGGCTGGGCGATTTTCTCTTTTAAAAAAATCTCTGATTTTTTCCCAAAAAACTCGATTCACGATACGATTTTTTCCCACGTGGGCTAAATGAAAATGAAAACACTAGAAATGTGGTTTCTTTCGTCTTCTTTTTTTTTTTTTTTTAATTTAATAACATGTAAAACAAAAATACTTCTACAAATAAGTGTAAATAATAAATAATTTGTGCAAAAGGTGCAACTGCAACCTGAGACTTTGTCTACATGAACTGTAGTAAGTCCAGACATATCCACCACTGTTACAGGAAAAACTGTGCAAAAAAAATAGTGTAAAAGATACATTTTGTTGGAAAAAAGAAAGCTTAAAATATTTTAACAACTAAAACAATATACATTAATACTCATATTATATGAAAAACATTGTAAAAAATGTAGTAGTGCAAAAGTAAGATAAAAATAAAACTAGTAACATTTTTACTTTGTAAGAACAAAATAAAACAAAACCTTATTATCAATCAAACTACTTCAATAAACCTGAACATGTTACCAATATTTTGGATATATGATGTTATTGTCTGTTATCGCTCCACATCGTGCTCCATGTTTATCATAAGTTGTGCCGTAAGAAAAGCTTTCAGTCAGTGTTTGTTGAACATTTTGAAGAAGTGCTGGCAGCGCTAGTCTCTGCTTTTCTAAGAGTTCTGCCCCCCCCCCCCCCATTGGATGCTTTCACTTCAGATGTGAACACAGTGGTCGTACCGCTACCGTCAACAACAACAGTGTGAAGACACAGCTGACAACCAGGCAGTAGCTGGGCTTCGTCAGACCCTAAAAACCCAAACCGATTCCACACAACTGAACCTTTAGAACCTTTTTAGGAGTCAGCGTGTCTCCCTCACTGGAGGGTGATATTGTTCCCTGTGCTGCAGAAGAAGGGGATCGTAGGCGGGGCCTGGGGTGAAACACTACGGAAAGCAGCCTGGTTCATGGTTTTCTTTTTGCGAGGAAAAAAAGTGCGTGTGGAGGGGAATCGGATTGCACGATTTTCCTAAAATATGAATCGATTTTGCCATAAAACTCGATTTTAAATCTAAATCGATTTTTTGCCCAGCTCTAGTCTGGTTGTGATTTCCTCTTTTATTAGTGACGTTACCATAGCAACTGACACGATATGACGACGTCTTCGCAAGGTTGTTACAGGACCAATTCTGTATGGAGACACAACGCCTGAGAGGACTGGGTTAACTCATGGCCCGGTCTAAGTATGTCCCCCAAAAACATCCCGGAAGTTCCGATCGTGGAAACGGTCGACATGTGAGCGTTGTTCTAGACCGATGTCAAAGTTGCAGATAATCTGGCGTCCACACTCACCTTGTAGCCAATCTCGCGCGTCTTCTCGGCCAGTGTGTTGTACTTGTCCTGGTTCCTCTTGATGTGCTCCTTGTCTCCCAGCGCCTCCACGTGTCGTAGTTTCTGGTGGGACAGTTCCAGCTGCTCCTGGTAATGGCTGTGCTTCTCCACCTTTGTCTCGAAGTGGTGCAGCTCCTCCTGTACGACAGAGAAAAGAAAAGGGGGGCAGCGAACGTACGGGGGTGGAAGTTCAGCTCACCTTCAATTACATGCGCAGCTGCACAGGGGAATAGATATGCATCTCAAATGGAGGCAACACAGGAAATGTCACAGTGAGAAGTGGAGATGAATGTTCCCCTCTGGCACACCATCTTATCTTCAAGACCGATATGTTTAAAAAAATTTAAAAAAAAAAAATTCAAATTGAGTTCAGTGCAATACTGCAGGCAGGACAAAAGGATAAAAAAAAAAAAAAAAAAAAAAAAAAGACGATGGAGTAAGGCAACCCGCTCGCATTTCCGTTAACTTTACCTCTATCATAAACTCAAAAAACCTGCAGATAAACGTCCAGTTGGAAGTTTTAATGTCTATACTATTCTGAAAATAAATGGGATGTCATTGTTAAGCTACTTGTTCTACAGATATAAAGAACACCATCACAGATCGGTGGCTGGACTTCAGGAAATTGATTCACGGCCAAAAATCCCAAGGCATCGGACCATTCGTATGTTTTACTGATTCACTGGGATCTCATACGAACCCTTAATATTTAGCCTATTTTCAACACTATAAAACACACTGGGTTATAAGACACACGGTCAATGAATGGTTTATTTTTGAAAGTTCTTTCATATATAAGGTGCATTAAGCTAAACAGTCACAAAAACTGAACCTTGTTAAGTTTTAACACAGAACAAAACACTCTTATTCTGATAAATCAAACTTTAAGAGTCCTAATTATGAGATAAAAAGTAGGGGTGTGACGAGACCCTCGGCTCACGAGACGAGACACGAGATTGGGTTCATGAGATCGAGATGAGATTTAAAAAAAAAAATTAACAGACTTTTATTTAACTGATTAAATAACTAACTTGGATTTTATAACTCAGTAACTTTTAATTAACTTCTTCATGAACGTCTTCCTCTACAAATTGAAACTAAAATAAAATGTTATAAAAGTTAAAATAAAATATTTCTCCTTTTTTCAAAATCAAATCTGGCACTTGACTGGACGTTGTGGGTCCTGGAAACACGTTCGATTTTCGAATAATAGAGAAATAGTCATGTAGTAACAATAAGAGATAGAAGAGTTTCTTCTACCTTCAGAGAGTCCAGCTCGTCCTCGCTGAGGTTCGCTCGTTTCGCCGCCTCCCACAGTTCAATCACACGGGGTTCACGAAACTCTAGGGGGGATATGAGAGAGAGAGAGTGAGAGAGAGAGAGCGAGAGAGAGAGAGCGAGAGAGAGAGAGAGAGAGAGAGAGAGAGCGAGAGAGAGAAAGCGAGAGAGAGTGAGAGAGAGCGAGAGAGCGCGAGAGAGAGCGAGAGAGAGTGAGAGAGAGAGAGAGCGAGAGAGAGAGAGAGAGAGAGAGAGTGAGAGAGAGAGAGAGAGAGCGAGAGAGAGAGAGAGCGAGAGCAAGAGAGAGAGAGCGAGAGAGAGAGAGCGAGAGAAAGAGAGAGAGAGCAAGAGAGAGAGAGAGAGAGAGAGAGAGAGCAAGAGAGAGAGAGCGAGAGAGAGCAAGAGAGAGAGAGAGAGAGAGCGAGAGAGAGCGAGCGAGAGAGAGAGAGATATGAAGTGATAAAGAGTGAGCAGACTGCAGCCTCAGCGGTGCAGGCTCAGCAGCGATCACACTTTAAAGAAGAACACAAACCGCATCTGTTCCCACGACAACTGACCACCCTGTCTGTCACTGTGTTCACACACATACTCGTTTATATGCCTCATCACTTGTAGCTACAGTAGCTATTGGAGAGTCAGTGTAAACACGCATTTAAAAAAAAAAAAACAAACCTAAATAATTATATTGGAAAATTATATAATTAAAAAAATCTAAACAAAATAAATACAATAAAAAATCTAATAATAATAATAATAATAATAAAATGAAAAGAAAATTACAAAGTGTAAAAAAACCAAATTAAATGAATCAAATAAAAATAATAATAAAAAAATAATAGCAATAATAAAAAGTAAACATTTTGAAACCTGAAAAATACATGTTTCACTTTGCACCTGTTTCCCTCATGCTTTATGGAGACTTCAAGAAAAAAACAAGTTAATGTGTCTATAGGGCCGCATCATTTGCATATTTCACACAGATCTCTATTTTACTAGTGGGGACCTACAGTTATGATTAACCCCCTTAACACCTGAATTTAAATATACATTTTTAAAAAAAGAAATGGTAAATTAAGTCGAGGTCATTAATTTGACTATAGCACATACAATAGATGGATACATATTTGTGACAGTAGGCATTAAGGGGTTCAGTCTTGTGGGGACCTGCAATCTGGTCCCTGTGGTGTGACTGTAAACATCGATGTCCCCAGAAAGATATGAACACACACACATTCCTATCTTTATGGGGACATTGATATGTTTACACAGTCATACCATGGGGGCCTCTGACACTATGGGGCCAAAATTCAAGTCCCCATGAGGGTGAAATATAATAGGGTCCCCACTAGTACAATATAAATCTGTGTGAAGAATTCATTATTAGGGTTCCCAGTATGTGGTGCTGTGGTACCCTATTGTAATCCTACGGTTTGATTTTTCTCCCCTAAAACACACGCTCAGCGCTTTGAGCTGAAAAAAAAAACAGATTTTCAAAATTCTAAAAAATGCGACATTTATGAAAAAATGATTAATCATAGGTAGCTAAACTAAATGCTTAATATGATACATTTCAGTCAAAATAAATGCAACAATCAACAGAAAATTTGAAATTAGTTCCAGTGTTGCCATATGATTTGAGTTTGGTAAATGTTGGACTGTAGGGGGCGCTATAAACACTGAAAATGGGTTTATCTTAAATGGCTGGGAGTATTTTTACGAATCTTGGTGGATATGATCAAGGGAAATTCCTGAGACTATATTTAGAAGGGGTGTGCGGTTAGCCAATGTGGCCGTGGCTTATTACAGCAAGAAAAAAAGTTTGCCGCAAATGGGCGCATTTTTAAGAATTTGGGGAAAAAATTAAAACTTTTTTTTTTCAGCTCGAAGCGCTGAGCGTGTGTATCAAATTTCACGTAGTTTGGATGAAACCCTCGGAGAAGTGAAAAGAAGGTTCACAGTTATCGTGGTTTTACTCAATAAAAAGTTGGGGGCGCAAATGGGCGTGGCCTATCCCATGTGATTAAGAACTCTTCAGAAAATCTGTGGAGGTGTGTGTTGAATATATGACGTACGGTTTGTGAGTTAGATCCTGAAACGCTGTTTTTTTTCCTGGTATGGCGCCACCTTCTGGTACATGTGTGAATTTCTGAGTCTGAGTTACATGTCGGGGTCTGGACCAGACCCCCAAAGACCTCTCTCAAACAACGTACGGTTTAGTCTGCAGTACGATTACAATCTGGTCCCACAGCCCCATGTACAAGGACTTCCCTGGGTTCCGACGGCAAGGGTCTCAGCACCTGATTATAACTGCCTACAGTTATAGTTTTATTTACGTTTTCCAGAAGTCCCCATAAAGCACGAGGGAAACAGGTGCAGAAGCAAAACATGTATATTTACAAGATTTGAAGATGTATTTCTATATTTTATTTTTCAAAATTAACATATATATATATATATATATATATATATATATATATATATATTAAAAAAAGAATGTGTGTTTATGTTAATTCTCCAATGGACACTTTACCTGCAAGTGATGATGACAAACTCGTTCCTCATGAGACATGGAAACGAGTGAGAGAGTGTGTGTGTGTGTGTATATAACAGTAACACACAACTTTTCAGCTGTTTTATTCAATCAGAGGCAGCAGAGGGAAGGATGAGAACAACTTTCTGAGAAACAACCTGAAGAAAAAGAAAACTGTGGAGGAGTGAATCAGCAGAAACATCACCTTCAAGGAAACGTGTGTGTGTGTGTGTGTGTGTGTGTGTGTGTGTGTGTGTGTGTGTGAACCTGTACAACTGAGACTCCACCCCCACTCTGCAATACACTCCACAAAAAGAAATGAAATGTGTGTGTGTGTGTACTTGTATTCCTATCTTTATGGGGACATTGATATGTTTACACACTCACACCATGGGGACCAAAATTCAGGTCCCCATGAGGGTTAAATATGAAACAAGTTCCCCACTAGTAACATAGAAATGATGTGGCCCTATAAATACATTTTTCCAAGATGTCCCCATAAAGCACAGGGGGAAACGGGTGCAATGTGAAACATGCATTTTTCAAAGGTTTGAAGATGAGTTTACTTAAAAAAAAACAACAAAGGATTCATTTTTATGTATTTTTTTTCAGTATTATTTTATTTTTTTCAATTTATTATAATTTATTTTTATGTATTTACTTTTTTAAATGATTGTTTTTGTATTCATTCATTTTTTAATTTAATTTTATAATTATTATTTTGATTTTTAAATGATTGTTTTTGTATTTATTCATTTTTAATTTAATTTTATAATAATTATTTTGATTTTTAAATGATTGTTTTTGTATTTATTTGTTTGTTTTTTATTTAATGAAATAAGACATTTCTATCAATATTTTTATTTTTAAAAAAGATACAAGTTTACATTCACTACTCGATTTACAAACTTGGTCCTCATGTCACATGAAAACGTGTGTGTGTGTGTGTGTGTGTGTGTGTGAGCAGACAGTGAAGCGTGTAAAAGGGAAAATATTCAACAGAATTGACTGCTTTCATTTCAGTTTCCAGGTGATTTGCATCAGCAGATGGATGTGTCGCTGCAGGCTCCTTCACTAAACACTTCTTTTCGTTCCTATTTTACATCTTAACAGTTATTTTCAATGTGAAACTAAAAGGACAAAACACTTAAAGCTGGAGTGTATCGCTGAACAGCTGTGAGGGTGTTGCTATGGTTCCAAATGCCAGTGATTAGACTGATGAGCTAAATGCAGAGGAGTTGTGAGCGAGTCTCACCGCTGTCTTGGCTGAAGCCCTCGTGGCTGAGTTTACGGAGGCGCTCAAAGCCCTGGTTCAGGTCCCTCATTTTCTGCTTCAGATCCGTGTGCTTCTGGTGCAGCGCATGCTCTTTGGCGTCACCCTCCAGGGGAGAGATCACGTTCTTGTGGATTTCTGTTGAGATAAACAGCCGGATGGAAGGAGGAAGGAGAGAGAGAGAGAGAGAGGAGGCGAAGGGCCGGGCGAGGAGGTGAGAGGTGTCAGGTTTGGCAGGACAGATGTACGGTAGGATGAAAGGAGAGCAGAGCCAACACAACACACCGACAGGAGACTATTAAAGCCCTGAAGAAACAAATACCAGCGCTAAACAAATGCCCCCAGGCACAACAAACCCCCCCCTACCCCTCACACTGGTTGTAGCTGATGTCATCATGTCTGTGCATGTGATGGTGTCAGCATATCTACTGCCGAGTATGAAATTCATTTAATTAAATTCGTGTTCATACACATGAAATGTTGCTCATTATAAGAAAAATAACACTGTTCTAAAGGTTTGTTTTTAGAAAGTACAGTGGTACCTCGACTTATGAAAGACCTAACGAATAATCCAAGTAACAAAAAACCTTTGCCTCAATTTTTCGTCTCTGAATACGAAAGGAAATTCTATTTACGAAAGGAAACTGAAACTACGTCATGCACGCACTGTACGCATCATCCCATTGGCTGTGATGCTTTTGGTGACCTTTGACCCTCATTCATCACAGAGTTCTAACCATACACATATAAAGGACAGGGCCACTGCTGCCCCGTGAGTCCCCCCAAAAGTGCGTCCACTTAAACCCCACCACAGCACGCACCCACCACCAGCCCAAAGAAAGTGACGAAAAGAAGAAGCGACTGCGATACGAACAAGAATGAAACAGGAGATGATAAGGAAGGAGCAGGCAGCCATCACCCCTCCAGCACAAACAAAAGACATGCCGGCAAAAGCCTGCGGGAAAAAACACCCCAAAAAAATTGTCCATGAGCAGCGCCATCACCCACCGCGACGACGCACGCGCTCCGCACGCCAAAGGCAAATCACAAAAAGCCGTCAAAGGCAATGGTCCCTGGATCTACACCCACCAAACACCACTGAAGGTGAAAGTGACAAAACAAACAATGGTATGAAAATGACCCACATGTCTGGGATGAAAATGACCCACATGTCTGGGATGAAAATGACCCACATGTCTGGGATGAAAATGACCCACATGTCTGGGATGAAAATGACCCACATGTCTGGGATAAAAATGACCCACATGTCTGGTTCCTTTAATGGTTTAATGTTCAATGTTCAGTCAATAAAGACACATTTACCCACTGACACAAATACATTACATCTAAAATATACTGTTGATAAAACTGAAAACATATTTCATAGTAAATGTGTATAATTTTATCATTTTTAAAGGGTTCAGGGGGAGGCACTTGGGGCCTTGCAACCAATCAGGCCTTTTACGTGTAAAAATGCGACTGACGAAAATTCACGGTACGAAAACATTTCTGGAATGAATTTTGTAAGTAGAGGTACCACTGTATCTGCTGCAGACATTTAAGGTGGGGTGGGGGATCCATACACTACTCTAAGTCAGCTCTCTGTGTGCGTCATGCGTGTGTAACTTCAGGCCGGTTTCCTAGGAAACGGGGAAAGTCCCTTAGTCACAGAAAATGGGAGGAGCTTTAATAGAAGTGACTCAGTCCACAAACAGACTCCACATATGAAGTGAACAGCAGACATAACTCCACTGATCTGGAAGTCTAGTTATTATTATTATTATTATTATTATTATTATTATTATTATTAGACTCCAGACAGTGTCAGCCAAGAAAAAAGGGAAGAAGAAAGGACAACAAGACTCCGCCCACGGTGAATCGATAACAGCCGACGTTTGGATCAGATGGAAAAGGCAGAGGAAGATGAGCCGAGGCCTGGAGAAGCTGGTGTGGGGGTGTACGCGCACTCCCCTTCAAGACGACATGTGATTGGCTGGGAATCTAAATACATCAGACAGGCAGAAAAATACCCTCGGCTTGTCCCAGAGAAAAGAAAACAGCTGCAGAATGTCTCTCTGTCTGTCCTCTGAGTGTCTGTCTGTCTGTCTGTCTGAAACACAGCTGGGTCTGTCAGCTCTGTGGAAAAGCCACAGCTCTGATGTGATGTGACAAGAACTGATGGAGCACAGAGTGGTGGTTGGCAGCGTGTGCAGTCAGTGTGACACCTACACGCATCAACATGACAACGGATGGACGGACGCACGGACCGTCCTGACAGAAGGTAAGACGTAGAACTGTCAGCTTCATTTGTGCTGCAAAGTTTTAAACTAAACTCATTCAAGGTTTTCTATTGTGTTATTCCTTTTGTACAAGAAACTAGGAAGGCACTTGGAGCGCAGACTCCGCCAAGGCAGATAAGCCCTCACAATCTGTGTATCATTCGTTTATTTATTTTTCAAAATAAAACAAAGTCCATGAAACAAGTCGTTTCTTCAATATTTGTTTCCAGAACCCAAATTAATAAAAAAAATTAAATAAAGTACAAAAAAACAGATGATGCAGTTTTTTCAGTTTTCCTTTTTGTGTTTAAATGAATAATGGAAAAAAAACCCTGATAACTGCTGTTTTCTGTTTTATCCAAATTCGACCTGCAGCAAGTTGAGCCAACTGGAAATGAGCGTGACCCGCAGTGACAACGATGGAAACCTACGTCCTATCTGGGGAAACTCAGAGGATCACAATAAGACCTGAAGTAAAAGTACTTTGTCATTATAAACTGTACAATAAAATGTGTCCTCTGCAATTAACTTTGATGTTGTTGGGGGTAACCTGACACCCATGGGCGGCACCAGGGGACCCACCTCTGCTGTAGAACCAGACTAATGGTCAGAACCACCTGCTGGAGGATTTGACCTAAACAAACATGTTTTTGGGTGATGGAGGAAACCCATCCAGACACGAGGAGAGAAACATGTAAGCTCCAGACAGACAGGCCCACATGGTCTGGGAATTGAACCCGGGTCTTCTGCTGTGAGGCTAGAGCGGCTCAGCCTAGAAGGTATGACCATACCATAATGATCGACAGCCAGTGTTTCTTTGGGTTGTTAAGATTCATTTCCAGTTTACTCGATTTGCTTCAGGTCAAAATTTTATAAAACTTTTTCTGTTTTTTTCTATTATTCATTTAAACACAAAAAAAGGAAAACTGAAAAAATGGATCACTATCCTTTTTTTCATTTTGGGTTAGAAACAAATAATGAAGAAAAAGAGTTGTTTTTTCATTGTCTTATTTTTGGTTTTATTTTGAAAAAAAAAATTAACCAATGATACACAGAACCCCCCCCCCCTCACTTCTTTGAGCAGTGGTCTGCCCCAACCAACCCAATGAAACACACATATGTGCCCCCCCCCAGACCTCCACCACCAATATTTAATCATATATTCCTTGTGCCAGTATCAACAGAAAATTTCAGCCAAATCCATCCCTAACTTTTTGAGTTATATTGCACACAGTCAGACAAACAAACAGATCAATGTTGGCAAAAACATAAACATAAAATATTGTACCCCTACGTTAAAAACAGTGTGTGGTAATATTATGATTAGAATTACATACAGTGGACTAAAATACATAAAAAATAAATAAACCAACAGCAGCATCTATAAAAACAGTTTGTAAGTTTATTTATGGGCAGCTGCGGCTCAGTTGGTAGAGCGGGTCGTCCAATGATCGAAGGGTTGACGGTTCACGTCCCACCTCTGGATAAAACACTTGAACCCTAAGTGTGTCCCAGCAGTGTCTACTGGTGTATGGGTGAATGTTATGGTGCTTTGGGCACCCATTGGTGTAGAAAATGCACTATACAAGTACAGTCTATTTACCATTTATAAAATAGATAAGTTAAATAAGATAAATAATTAAAACAGCAGTAACATTGGGTGTTGATAAAGTGCACTGAACAGTCAGAGTTTATGGAACCACAGAACAAACTAATGATTATTTTGATTAGAACTTTGTCACATGCACTGTTATCTGGATTTAAGTTCAAATGACATGAGCCCTGGTTCTATCCCACAGCTCTACATGACCTTATTTCTGAAATGTATCCAGTTGATTCCAGATTTGACCGAAGGCCGTCATAACTACAGACAAGCTTGCAAAGAAAAATCCAAAAGAATTGACGTGTCGCACTGGGAGCTGTGTGGAAATCAAAAGGTGTGTGACTCAGATGGTGACATGCAGGTGGGAGGAGGCAGAGCTTAAAAGCCCACACAGGGTTCATACACGATTGTACAAGTTAGATTTAAGACCTTTTTAAGACTACTTGGAACAGAATTTAATTCCTATTTCACAGTCAAACTAACAAAAAACTGACTCCTTGAATTTAGGAAAATGTATTTATTTACTCCAACGCTTTGATTCCCACTGTTCTGATTCATTTCTTTGCGGGGGCTGCAAAAGTTAGTGATACCGGTCCTAAGTTTAATAGAAATTCTTGGGTTGGAACAGGTGGAACTGAGTCGACTAACATTACTGTTTGTAGCTTTGACGTTAAAGGTGGGAGATGGTTTTTTGGAACATTTTTTACCATATTGCTTGAAAACCTCTTCACGATCCCATATTACGCACTGAAATAGAATGTTTGCAAAAAAGAAATAAAATACTTTAATCCAGGAACGAGAGGAAAACTCTGACTGTATTGATCATCTTTGATCGGTAACTGTACGTGTGTCCATTTTCCTCTGTAATTATTTGGCGTCTTGAAAGAGATCGAGTACACGAGTGAATCCAGATCACAATTTTTTTAACAACTTTTCGTGTAACCCTAACATATCAAATTTACAACCTTTTTAAAGACTTTTTTAACACAGATTAGTAAGTTCAAGACTTTGAAGAGCCTGTAGGAACCCTGCCACAGATAATGGCCTCAGAAACCCCTGCTACAGTTGAGCAGAGGGAACACTTCAGCTGTGTGTGTGTGTGTGTGTGTGTGTGTGTGTGGGGGGGGGGGTGCAGCAGAAGACTGTGATGCAGCTCACCCTCTGTCCTGCTGACGGTGTCCATGAGAATATTATACTCGTGCATCTTGTCCTTGTGGTGCTGAAACTCTCTCTTCAGGTTCATCAGCTCCTCACTGGAGAACTTCCCTGACGTTTCAGCCTGAAGGGAAACAGATCCCAGATAAGCACTGACACTCAAGGGTCTGGAACCAAGACAGGAAGTGACTCTGTGCTTCAGCTCAGACTGCTGCTGAGTCAGCATCACCACCATCTTTAGACCGCGTTCACATTCAAACACAGGAAACTTTATTTATCCCGTACGGGCGATTCGACATTGTGAAATTAAATCTATTAATTCACAGTCAGGGGACGACTCATTTAGATCCACAACTGTCACCTATTACCAGACACCAGCCAGGGAATTAACCCAATTAACTAGTATTCACAGAATGTCTAATCCCCCCCTATTTTGTGCCAATCTCCACTTTCTATGACAATTTATTCTTGAATTAGAGCCAATGTAATTTTGACCTTCCTACTAAATGCGACATTGACCTTTTACAATATTGATAATTAATTAATTATTTATTATTTATTAATTTTGCTACATGTCACCTTTGACCTCCAGGGATCTGAAAAACTATTGGTCATAGGTGATAACACCAATTATGAGAATTGTATAAATCTTCATTCCACATTGTTTGGTACCAATCTGAATGTTCTGTGACCCTCTGATCTGGAGTTATAACCCATAATGTGATTTTGACCTTTTACTTAATTGTGACCTTTGACCTTTACTCAAATGGATCATTGCATCTGATGCACATTAGCTACAGTGCCGTGAAAAAGTATTTGCCCCCTTCCTGATTTCTGTGTTTTTTGCATATTTATCACTCACAAAGGTTTCAGATCCTCAAACCAATTTTAATATAACACAGAGACAACCCAAGGAAATACAAAATGCAGTTTTGAAATAATAATTCAATTTATTAATGACACCAAAAAAATCAAAACCCATCTGGCCCTATGTGAAAAAGTAATTGCCCCCTGAACCTAATAGTGAGTTGGGCCACCTTTGGCAGCGATAACTGAAATCAAACGTTTGCGATAATTGGTGATGAGTCTTTCACAACGCTGTGGAGGAATTTTGGCCCACTCTTCTTTGCAAATTTGTTTCAAGTCTGCCATATTGGAGGGCTTTCTGGCATGAACTGCCCGTTTAAGGTCACACCACAGCATCTCAATTGGATTTAAATCCGGACTTTGACTTGGCCACTCCAGAACCTTAATTTTGTTTTTTTTGAGCCATTCAGAGGTGGACTTGCTGGTGTGTTTCGGATCGTTGTCCTGCTGCATGATCCAAGAGCGCTTGAGTTTTAGGGCATGAACTGATGGCCGGACGTTCCCCTTCAGGATCTTCTGGTAAACATCAGAATTCATTATTCCGTCTATCACAGTAAGTTGTCCTGGCCCTGAGGCAGCAAAGCAGCCCCAGACCATCACACTGCCACCACCATGCTTTACTGTTGGCATCATGTTCTTTATGTCAAATGCTGTGCCATTTTTACGCCAGATGTAACGGGCTGCACACCTTCCAAAAAGTTACATTTTTGACTCATCCGTCCACAGAATGTTTCTCCAAAAGTCTTGAGGATAATCAGGATGGTTTTTGGCAAATGTGAGACGACCCTTTGTGTTCTTTTGTGACAGCAGTGGTTTTTGCCTGGGAACTCTCCCATGGATGCCATTTTTGGCCAATGTCTTTCTTATGGTGGAGTCATGAACACTGATAATAGCTCTGACAGTGGTTCGCTGGAGCCCCACAGCCTTGGACATGGCTTTGTAACCTTTTCTGGACTGATAGATTTCAATCACTTTTTTTCTCATTTCTTCTGGAATTTCTTTGGATCGTGGCATGTTGATCATGTTCTTGAGATTTTGTGGTCTACTTCACTTTGTCTAACAGATTCAATTTAAGTGATTTCTTGATTCAACACAGGTGGTGGCAATCAGGTTTGGGTGTGGCCTGTGAAATTGAACTCAGCTTTCACAAAACTGTGGTTAGTCACAGTTACTTTGTGATATATGTAACCCAGGCCATGTAGCCCCACTTCCTGTGACGCTTTTATTTTCCCGGGACAATTTCCTTTAAAGTGTCCCGGATTTCCCCGCGTCATTTCCTCTGCTTCACTGCTCTGCTGGACCGCGAGTCACACAGCCCTGCCACAGCCCCACGCTGTCACCTGTCTGTGCTGATCAATATCTCTGGTGATCGATTCAACCTTCTCTCCCAGCGGATCTCCCCATTAAACCCTCCGTAGACGCAATACTCACCGGTCAGTCCCTACTACGGGTTTTTTTTTGTGATTCATGTAAAGTTATGCTGCTAACCTGCAGCTAATGTAGCAGCTAATAAAGCTAATATAGCACTGCCGCCACAGCCAGCTACTGTGGCTGTTTCTGCTGATAGCTTGTAAATCCTAGCCTTTTACAGAAATTCAGTTAGGCCGAATAGCAGAAAACAATGTAGACACCTAAAGCAATTAACAGCCTTTATTCTGGTTTGGCTTTTAGGTTGCTTTTTAATTGTTACTTTTGTAAATTGGGTGCCAGCATGGCCATCCTCTGTTTGTTCTTCCTCTGATTCATTGAAATGCCTTTGATTATTTCAATTAATATGATGCAGATATGTTGCGCAACAATTTCCCCCTAATACTGTAATTGGTTGACTTGTAATTAGATTACAATTAAGCTCCCAATTAATGATACCCATTGAACTTAAAGTGCACTTTATATGGATTTGACTTTACACCATTTAGGTCAACATGGAAACCTTTAGATGCTTGCATTTAGGTATAGCTATTTTACTTTGATTTGAAGCTTCGAAACTGATTAAAAAGGACTTAATTGTCCATTTTGATTTTGACTTTACTATTCATACTGAATAGATTTAACGAATGCTATGCATTATGGCATTTAAATGGTTTTGTTATTTGAAATGTATTTTATTTTTGGACAATGTGTATTTTACTTTTATTTGTCAAAGTCATTGCTTTATTTAATGCTTTACTAATTGAGATTTTTTTCCTGACTCTTGTTTTAGGTCAGGTTTTTTTTTGTTGTTGTTTTTTTTTCTCTCCATGATTCTCCCTTTGATGGCGAGCTACCCCATTCCCTACCTGCTTCTGCGGTAGGACAACTTTTGTTATTCCGAACCTGGATCAAGGATTTAGTTTTGTTAATGGACACTAAACCAAGGGACTTTGAACTCGGAACCTCTTAAAAAGAGACATTGAAACCTCAGAACTGTGAAACCGACCTGGTGTACTTTTGTTTTGAGTTGAACCCTTTGAATACTGTTTTGTTGTTATACTTGATATAAATAATATAGTATTGCAAATATTATATTCATTATACATACCTGTTTATTCATAAGCAATTAAGACATCGAATATTAATTAATCATTGTTGTATAATATCCTTATTATATAAATAGTATTAATAATATTTGATATCCCATTACTAAATAATAATAATATATAATATATACCTGGCTATTTATAAATGATTTAGACATCCAATATGACTTAAAAACTATTATATAATATTCCTATTATATTAATAATATTAATTATATTCGATTGTCCATTACTATTGGATACCTCTTTATTATTTTCCACAGTGTATTGTAATACCTGCCTGCCTGTAATACCTCATTATATTATTGTATTGGGTCATACCTTGTTATTATGCCATATCTTCTATATATACATACAATATACGTCACCGTAAAAAGAAATTGACCTTGGTTGTCTCATTATTCACACCACTCTGGCTCCAGTAGACGAACCTAGTCTGATTGAGTAACATCCAATTGCAGTCAGTGCCCTAGCCGCTAGAGGCGTTACAAGTGGCGAGATAGCCAGGAGCCAAGGGGTGTGGCTAATTGGAAGCCTGACGTTTACATTTTTACACGTCAGCTATGGATTTTGTTGCGCAAGCAGGTGTGGACATTTCACGCGCTGTTTTGGTCTCCGGTGTGACCAACACCAGTGCCGACAATGAAATCATTGATTACCTTAACACTTATGGTACACTCAAAACAACCTTACTTGTTAGCGATTCCAAAAGCACATTCTATAAAAACCTGATCGTGGAGTTTAAAGAATCTAGCGCGTTTAATGATTTAGAAGGGTTTCTCCCTTATACTTACACATCCCCCACCACTGCAAGCCGTGTGTACCGCATCACGTCACTCGCTAGTGAGTACGCGGCCACAGCTGGCAGTGGTACATCCCCTGATTATCTCCGCACCTTTAAAGAAATAGCAGAGAGCAGAGGAACACGCTTTGAAGATGTGTTGAAAGTTGTGATGGACCAAATCCGGGAACACTTGGATGGAAGCAGAGCAACTGAGGACACTGAAGATGGTAATGAAACCAAAGGAAAGGAAGAGGAGGACACAAAAACGGACGTTTCGATTGCAGCCAAGACCATGACTGTACAGGACATGTCCCTGCCGCCTCCTCGTTCACCCCGACCTCCTCCTGGTCTGTCCCACACTGGACAGCAGGAGCCAAGACGCCGTCACCCACTCAACCCGGAACCCAGGGTGACCCTGACGCATCAAGACCTGAGCCCCCCTGAAATACAGAGAGTAGTTGTGGAGCACGTGGTTCGGAATACTGGCCTTGGCGCATCGTCGTCACACCAACTGCGCTCTTTCTCTGGCCGTGTCCCGAAGCCTAGTGCGGAGGCAGACTTCGACTCATGGCGATCCCAAATTGACCTTCTGCTCGCTGACCCCAATCTATCTGCCTTATCTGTTACGAGACGGATTTTCGAGAGCTTGCTGACCCCTGCCGCCGATCTTGTTAAAGGATTGGGCCCTGACACTTTGCCCACTGTTCTGCTCCGTATTCTGGATTCCGCTTTCGGGACAGTGCAAGATGGCGAAGAGCTCTACGCCCAGTTCCTCAACATCCTGCAGAATCCAGGAGAGAGACCGTCCGCATACCTTCAGCGGTTACAGCTAAAGCTCAACATAGTGGTCAGGAGGGGAGGAATACAGGCTGCTGAGATGGACAGACACCTGCTGAGGCAATTTGTGCGTGGCTGCTGGGAAAACGTGCTCATCACCAAACTACAGCTCGAGCAACGTCGCGTGAACCCGCCACCGTTCTCAGAGCTCCTTTTGATGTTACGGACTGAGGAAGACAGGCAACAAGCAAAAGAGACACTGATGAAGAGACACATTGCTTCCAGCTCCTCAAAACCGAAGGCCACGATCCAAACACACAGCACTTGTTCCTGTGGGCATAAATCGCCCAGTGCCAGTGACGAGCTGAAGGAATTGAGGAAGCAGATGGAACAGCTCCAGCGACAAATGGCTGCCTTCATGTCTTCACATCAGCAGAGCCCAGCACCGTCCAAGCCAGCCCCACGTCAGCCCAGCAAGCCCAGCCAGCCTGCACCCAAGACGACAGCCAAACCAAAGCCTTGGTATTGTTTTCACTGTGGTGAAGATGGCCATGTCTCCTCTTCGTGCACTAATCCACCAAACCCTACTCTTGTCGAGCAGAAGAGAAAAGAACTCCGGAAAAAGCAGCAGGTCTGGAACACCAAGAACAATCCATCAAGTCTGTTAAACTAGAACCAGCTCCTGTGATGGGACACACTGGAGCTGCCACCACCGCCAGTCCCAGAGCGACAAGCAGCATATCATACCTACCAAAGGGTTTAATTGGGATGAAGAGCACCGGTCAGATTCAAATCAAGGGAACCACCTTCAGCTGTCTCCTCGATACCGGCTCCCAGGTCACAACCGTGCCACATTCAGTGTACAACCAGTACCTCTATGACCATGAGATTCAGCCTCTTGATGACCTGTTTGAAGTGGAAGGAGCCAATGGGCAGTCTGTACCGTACCTGGGGTACATCGAACTTACCGTGACATTCCCTCCTGACTTGCTTGGATCCACCGTCTCCATTGACACCCTGGCCCTTGTGGTCCCTGACCTTAAAGAGTCCCAATCCATGATCCTCGTAGGCACCAACACCCTTGACACCGCCTACAGAGAACACATTGAACACCAATCAGACCTGCCCTTCCAGCCTTCTGCCAACGGTTATCGGGCTGTGATGACGATCCTCCAACATCGCCACCAGCACAGCTTGGATGACCAGAGTGCCCCCCTGCTACTGAACCAGTCGTGCACCATCTCCGCTGGACAAACCACTGTCCTCGAGGGAACCCTGATCACCCATTCGTTGCGGGGAGAGAAGGCTGTGATCGTCGACCATCCCACTTCCCATGCACTACCTGGTGGACTCATTGTGAAAACGTGCCTCGCTGACCTGCCCAGACAACGGCCTTGCCAACTACCGGTCATCGTGACCAATGAGTCAGACCATGCAGTTACGATCCCAGCACGCATCATCATCGCAGAAACAAGTCCTTTCACAACCATTCTCAACAAGCAGCACAGCGTCCATCCAGTTCAGTCTACAACCTCTCCTCCGCTCCAATACAATTTTGGAGACTCTCCACTCCCCGCTGAATGGAAAGAGCGAATCACCCACCAGCTCAACAGCATCCCGGAGGTCTTTGCCCGACATGACCTGGACTTTGGCAGGACGGACAAGGTGAGACACCGTATCCAGCTGTCTGATCCAACCCCGTGCAAACAGCGGCCCAGGCCCATCCACCCCCAGGATGTGGATGCTGTCAGGCAACACCTTCAGGAGTTGCTGGAGTCCGGAGTTATCCGTGAATCGGAGTCTCCATTTGCCTCCCCCATCGTGGTGGTCCGTAAGAAGAACGGGAGTGTACGACTATGCATCGATTACAGGAAACTAAACCTACAAACCATTAAAGACGCGTACCCGCTCCCCAAACTGGAGGACACTTTTTCTGCACTTTCCGGATCCAAATGGTTTTCGGTCCTTGATTTAAAGTCCGGATATTATCAAATTGAGATGGAGGAATCCGACAAGCCGAAGACCGCTTTCGTCTGCCCGCTGGGATTCTTTGAGTTTAATCGGATGCCGCAGGGGGTGACCAACGCCCCAAGCACCTTCCAGCGACTCATGGAGCGGTGCATGGGAGAACTACATCTGAGAGAGGTCCTTGTTTTCATCGACGACCTGATCATCTACGCACCAACTCTTGAAGAGCACGAAGCTCGCTTGATGAGAGTCCTACATCGACTCAAGGAATTCGGGCTGAAGCTATCCCTTGAAAAGTGCTCGTTTTTCCAGACGTCGGTCAAATACCTGGGACATGTGGTTTCAGAGGCCGGCATTGAAACAGACCCCGACAAAATAAAGACTCTGTCCTCGTGGCCTGTCCCCCAAAACCTCAAGGAGCTCAGGTCTTTTCTCGGGTTCGCCGGGTATTACCGGAGGTTCGTTCAGGGCTATTCCGCAATAGTTAAGCCACTCCACAACCTCACTGCCGGATATCCACCGTCCCAGAAGCACTTGAAAAGTAAGATCAAGCCTGATGCCTACCTGAACCCCAAGGAGTCATTTGGGGGTCGCTGGTCAACTGAGTGTCAAACCGCCTTCGAGAACATAATCACCGTACTTACCTCCGCCCCAGTTCTGGCATTCGCAGATACCCAAAAGCCGTATACACTCCACACGGATGCCAGTTCCACCGGCCTGGGTGCCATCCTCTATCAGGAGCATGACGGGCTGGATAGAGTTGTGGCATATGCCAGTCGAGGCCTCTCCAAGAGTGAAGCAAAGTACCCCGCCCATAAATTGGAGTTTCTTGCTCTCAAGTGGGCGGTCTGCGAAAAGTTTCATGATTACCTGTATGGTGCACAGTTCACGGTTCTTACTGACAGCAACCCTTTGACCTATCTGCTCACGTCCGCCAAACTGGATGCGACTAGCTACCGCTGGCTGTCTGCTTTGTCCACCTTTGACTTCAAAATTGTCTACAGAGCTGGCAAGCAAAATGCAGACGCGGATGGCTTGTCTCGCAGACCTCACGGGGAGCTGTCTGACGACCCTTCATCCAGAAAAGAACACGAACGAATACTCAAGTTTGCCCAGCAACACCTCGACCCTTCAACCATCTCCATCGATCAGCAGACCATCCAAGCCATCTCCGACCGCCACCTGTGCTGCAGCCCAACCAACTGTGAGTCCACAAGTGCACGTGTACTGTCCTTATCTGCGCAGGTGGGCAGTATTCCTGACAGCTTTGTGAATGACGACCAGTTTGCCTCCCCTGTGCTTCTTCAGTTCTCTCATTCAGAGATCGCCAGCAAGCAGCGTGCTGACCCGGTACTCCAACACGTCATCGCACAGCTGGAACGTGGAGAGTCGCCACCACCGACGCTGAGGGAGCAGCTCCCAGACCTGCCTCTACTACTCCGAGAAGTTAACAAGATGGAGCTCCGTAACACCCTTCTCGTGAGAAGACGCCAGGTTGGGAATGAGCAGTCATACCAACTCGTGCTGCCAGAGGAATTCCGGGCAGAGGTGCTGCACCAATTGCACAACCAGATGGGCCATATGGGGACAGAACGGACTCTGGATCTGGTCCGATCCCGATTCTATTGGCCCCGGATGGCTTTGGATGTGGCCAACATGATAAAAACCTGCGAGAGGTGTGTGCGCCGCAAGTCACTTCAAGAGCATGCCGCGCCTCTGGTCAATATTCAGACATCACGCCCCCTCGAGCTAGTCTGCATGGACTTCCTGTCCATTGAACCTGATGGAAGAACAAAAGACATTCTCGTCATGACCGACCACTTCACTAAATACGCAATCGCTGTGCCCACCCCCAATCAGAAAGCTACGACCGTCGCCCGTTGTCTCTGGGACCACTTCCTGGTCCATTATGGCATTCCGGAAAAGCTACACAGCGATCAGGGCCCGGACTTTGAATCTAAAATCATCCGTGAGCTATGTGAACTGGCCGGCATACACAAGATTCGCACCACACCGTACCATCCAAGAGGCAACCCAGTCGAACATTTCAATAGAACACTCCTGGACATGCTGGGGACACTGACCAACCAACAGAAACAACACTGGAAAGAATATGTGAAACCACTCGTGCACGCCTATAACTGCACCAAGAACGACAGCACCGGATATTCTCCATATGAACTACTCTTCGGCCGCCAACCTAGACTTCCTGTGGACCTTGCTTTTGGCTTGCCACTCACTGATGCCAAACCGGAAACACACACACAGTACGTCCAAAAGCTCAAGTCACAATTGGAGGAAAGTTACAAACTGGCCAAGGAGAGTTCCCAGAAACTAATGGACCGGAATAAACTCCGCTTTGATCGCCACGTCTTACCATCAGCGTTGAATGTTGGAGACCGAGTTCTGGTCCGGAACGTGCGTCTGAGGGGCAAACACAAACTCGCAGATAAGTGGGAACCAAATGTGTACATCGTCATCAAGAGAGCTGGAGACCTCCCCGTGTACACTGTCAGGCCAGAAGGGAAGCCGAAACCAGAAAGAACACTACACAGAGATCTCCTGCTTCCCTGTGGATACCTGCCTGCCCTTGAAACACACTTACCTGCAAAGAAAAAGAACCTTATCTTGCCTCCTCCTGATCCAGTTGATCCCGACGATAACACCAGTTGCATCGTGCATGTTCCTGCTGACCCTGAACCCGTGAGATTTACAACTGTCATTGACCTACCCACTGTTAGCCCGCATCAAGCATCTGTCAGTACTGAGGATGGATGCTCTGCGGTTGGCGGCCGTCTGTCCTCAGTTGCTGAAGAACCCCCTCTGGCTGCTGGTACAGTGGAACCTGAAGAACCCTGCGAGATTGACATCAACTTAACTGAACCTGCTGGATTTCCTGAACCTGCACACCACTCACATGAACCTACAGAAGCACTAGAACCTGACAGAGACTCCTCTGATCCTGTCGCTGCCTCTGTCACTGGAGAAAGCCCTCTTCCACAGCCAGAGCCTTCCAGCGATCCTGACCCTGACTCACCTTTGGCTGCTATTCCCAGTCCTGAATCCGAGCCGCCGCTACGCCGTTCTGCTCGGTCTAGGCTGCCCCCGGACAGGCTACAGTACTCTGCACGTGGTCGTCCGTTCCTGAAAAGCCTCCAGAGCATCCTCCATGGCCTGAGCACTGCCTTTACCCTCGCCTTCCAGGACGATAACTATGTGGTTCCCACTGTTCCCAGCCAGTCAACGACCCGTTGCCAGCCTGGTCCATGTCCGAGGCCGTACATGGAGTCAGTGGGGGAGAGTGTAACCCAGGCCATGTAGCCCCACTTCCTGTGACGCTTTTATTTTCCCGGGACAATTTCCTTTAAAGTGTCCCGGATTTCCCCGCGTCATTTCCTCTGCTTCACTGCTCTGCTGGACCGCGAGTCACACAGCCCTGCCACAGCCCCACGCTGTCACCTGTCTGTGCTGATCAATATCTCTGGTGATCGATTCAACCTTCTCTCCCAGCGGATCTCCCCATTAAACCCTCCGTAGACGCAATACTCACCGGTCAGTCCCTACTACGGGTTTTTTTTTGTGATTCATGTAAAGTTATGCTGCTAACCTGCAGCTAATGTAGCAGCTAATAAAGCTAATATAGCACTGCCGCCACAGCCAGCTACTGTGGCTGTTTCTGCTGATAGCTTGTAAATCCTAGCCTTTTACAGAAATTCAGTTAGGCCGAATAGCAGAAAACAATGTAGACACCTAAAGCAATTAACAGCCTTTATTCTGGTTTGGCTTTTAGGTTGCTTTTTAATTGTTACTTTTGTAAATTGGGTGCCAGCATGGCCATCCTCTGTTTGTTCTTCCTCTGATTCATTGAAATGCCTTTGATTATTTCAATTAATATGATGCAGATATGTTGCGCAACAATTTCCCCCTAATACTGTAATTGGTTGACTTGTAATTAGATTACAATTAAGCTCCCAATTAATGATACCCATTGAACTTAAAGTGCACTTTATATGGATTTGACTTTACACCATTTAGGTCAACATGGAAACCTTTAGATGCTTGCATTTAGGTATAGCTATTTTACTTTGATTTGAAGCTTCGAAACTGATTAAAAAGGACTTAATTGTCCATTTTGATTTTGACTTTACTATTCATACTGAATAGATTTAACGAATGCTATGCATTATGGCATTTAAATGGTTTTGTTATTTGAAATGTATTTTATTTTTGGACAATGTGTATTTTACTTTTATTTGTCAAAGTCATTGCTTTATTTAATGCTTTACTAATTGAGATTTTTTTCCTGACTCTTGTTTTAGGTCAGGTTTTTTTTTGTTGTTGTTTTTTTTTCTCTCCATGATTCTCCCTTTGATGGCGAGCTACCCCATTCCCTACCTGCTTCTGCGGTAGGACAACTTTTGTTATTCCGAACCTGGATCAAGGATTTAGTTTTGTTAATGGACACTAAACCAAGGGACTTTGAACTCGGAACCTCTTAAAAAGAGACATTGAAACCTCAGAACTGTGAAACCGACCTGGTGTACTTTTGTTTTGAGTTGAACCCTTTGAATACTGTTTTGTTGTTATACTTGATATAAATAATATAGTATTGCAAATATTATATTCATTATACATACCTGTTTATTCATAAGCAATTAAGACATCGAATATTAATTAATCATTGTTGTATAATATCCTTATTATATAAATAGTATTAATAATATTTGATATCCCATTACTAAATAATAATAATATATAATATATACCTGGCTATTTATAAATGATTTAGACATCCAATATGACTTAAAAACTATTATATAATATTCCTATTATATTAATAATATTAATTATATTCGATTGTCCATTACTATTGGATACCTCTTTATTATTTTCCACAGTGTATTGTAATACCTGCCTGCCTGTAATACCTCATTATATTATTGTATTGGGTCATACCTTGTTATTATGCCATATCTTCTATATATACATACAATATACGTCACCGTAAAAAGAAATTGACCTTGGTTGTCTCATTATTCACACCACTCTGGCTCCAGTAGACGAACCTAGTCTGATTGAGTAACATCCAATTGCAGTCAGTGCCCTAGCCGCTAGAGGCGTTACATATAACAAGGGGGGCAATTACTTTTTCACATAGGGCCAGATAGGTTTTGATTTTTTTGTGCCTTAATAAATGGAATCAACATTTCAAAACTGCATTTTGTATTTCCTTGGGTTGTCTCTGTGTTATATTAAAATTGGTTTGAGGATCTGAAACCTTTGTGAGGAATCAGGAAGGGGGCAAATACTTTTTCAGGGCACTGTATATGTATATCCTCATGAAATTTCATGGTGATATCCTAAGTATTCATTGAGTTATAGCTTGATATGTCTCTACGGGGACACACACACACACACACACACAAACAAACAAACAAACACAGATTACAAAAATGTCACCAAACCAATGTTCGTGAAGATTAATAAGGGGGGAAGGACAGCTTTTACCGATATCTGCTATAAATTGACCTTAAGGATACAACAGAATGAGTATCACAGTATATTAACTGTCTGGGGAAACATTATCCACAGTGTTTAACAATTATTACTGTAATTATATTTCTACAATAACCCTTACACAGTAATGGAACTGGAACAGGTTTTTGGTTGAATAAATACTTTATTAAAATTCAATTCAATTCATAGAGCCCCAAATCACAACAACGTCATCTCACAAGGCTTTACAGGAGAGAACAATCAACCACAGAAATTGATCAAGTCCCAAGCAGACCCCTGTCCTTAAGACCCTCCTCAGCAAGAAAAAAACCCTCCAACACCCAGTGGGGAATAAACAAGAAATCTTGGGGAGAACCACACCAGGGTTCTCACCAGCGCTGTGATTAGAGCCACTACCCTGCCTTTAAAGTTGTGGGATTGTGTTTTGAGCACATTTACTGGTGTAATATTTCCATATTTATGTGAGACAACTTCTACATGGAAGCAGTTGTCGCTGTGTAAGAGCGACAACATAACACCACATGCATTTGTTTTTATCCACTCGGTGCTTATCTCGGCTGATTTATGTCTCCCCACCTCAGCCGTCCTTTCCTGTCAATTGACCCGTTCCTGTCTTAAATTAAGAGTCGCTTCCAATCTCTGGGTTACAATTAGCATGTCTGTTGTTTCCATGTTTATTATATGTATTTGGATCATCTGTGTGACTCATTGGGTGACATCTGGGCCAGTGTTCTGTCAAAATGACCTTCCATCAGCCACTTAACTCAATAACTTCTACAAGTTCACATTATTCCGTCAAAATACTTTGCATTTGCAAACATTACTATTGATGTCATAATGCTCCCATTATAGGGAGACTTTTGTTAATATTTAATTTTTCTAATAATGCATTTCGATTTAGTTACTCAAAGGTACACCGTTGTTTGTGTCTGTGTTCTAACATGAATAATAACACCAAGACAACTCATGTACATAACGTTCATATCATACAAAACCGACTTAAAACTTACTAACGTCAATATTCAATTTATCGTATGCATGCGATTGCTTATATGCTAACTGGTCAAAGGCACAATAAAATAAATATACTTTCAAAGTATTATTTACGCCCAGTATCTAAGTCAATTCCACGTCTGGCTGAAGATGACTGAACTGCTGTGAAAACACTTGGTGGTCATGAGCATGCTCAGAAGCGCTTGGGAGGCATATGTGACGGGTCGACCATTTTGAAAGAACACTTGCCGCTCGCAAGATTTAATGAAGGCTATTGCACATGCACAGTGTCGGGCCGTCCTGGTTAACGCTACCATGTACAAAATCCCTGGTGAGAACCCTGCACACTGAAGGACAGATCCACTCCCATGGATATGCCCCCCCCCTCCTGCATTTATACATGGACGTTCATCTATAGTCTGTCCGTCCATGGGAGTGGATCTGTCCTTCAATGTGGTTCTCCTCAAGATTTCTTCTTTTTCCCACTGGGTTTTGAAGTTTTTTCTTGCTGAGAAGGAGGGTCTAAGGACAGGGGATGCCTGGGACTTTTCATGTATTTCTGTAGTTGATTGTGTTTTTGTAAAGCCCTCTGAGACGACTTTGTTGTGATTTAGGGCTTTATAAATAAAATTGAATTGAATTGAATATGAATATACGTAAACTGTTCTTAACCCATTATACATATATACACAAGTTTCTCTTTTGGAAAGAACTAAGAAAATCGAGGACCCTGTAAATGACATCAGGAGGTTTATAAAGCCATTTCCATTAGCATTGGCTCGAGTCAGCTCGCTTTGGTGCATTTCCATTAAGAAAAAGGATCCGTTAAATTTTTTTGGTCTCGTGTCCGCTGAGATTCCAAGGTGTTCCAAGTGATACTAAAACATGATGTGTAAACAGTGCAGACACTGACTGGTGGAGTCTATACTGTAAATACACTCCAATATGAGGAATCCTGCTGAAATTCAACCTTTACCGTATTTTTCAGACTAAGTTGCAGTTTTTTTCTTCAGTTTGGTGAAGGGTGTGACTTATATGTGAAATTATTAACATTATTATTATGGACCGTATTTTCTGCACTATAAGGTGCAATTAAAAGACTTTATTTTCTCCAAAAACCGCTGTGTGCCTTATATGGTTTGATTAATTCTGGTTGTGCTGAGTGACATGAAATTTGGACTTTTTATCTCATGGTTCCCTCCACCCAGGAGGTTACGTTTGTTCATCTGTCTGTTTGTCTGTCAGTTAGAAAGATAACTCAAAAAGTTATGGATGGATTTTGATTAAATTTACAGGGTAGGTTGGTAATGGGGAGATCTAGAAATCATTAGATTTGATTGGATTTTGTGGTGATCCAGGGGGTGGGGGTGTCTATCTTGTTGGAGGCCTGTGCTCAGTGCTTTTCTAGTTTTAACTTTTTATCATGAGTTTGACTTCACTTAATGTGCTCTATAGTGCAGAAAATACAACATGTTATTTCAGAATGACAACCAGTAGAGGACGTTGTTGAGCATGAGCATGTTCTTCGTGCTATAGTTATCTGAATAAAATATTATCTTAATATACCACGCATGTAGTCACTTCACTGTTTATGCATCATGTAACCTAAACCTGAATGTGTTACGTTAGAATACGTTAGCAGACCCTACACCTATTCAGCGAGTTCTCTATTCTCTATTTATTTTAAATTGTCTTTCAAGATGAAATGTCTGTTCTTGGTGTTGGAATTTATCAAATAAATTTCCTCTAAAAAGGTGACTTATACTCCTGCATGAATTCTAGTCTGGAAAAATACTGTACTCAATTCTCTTAGTTTCATTAACTGCATACTGGGCTTGTTCGTGTCAAAGGTGTCGTGCTGTGCTGTTGTAGACCGTTTATTATCATTTTTTTCCTTATGTTCAGTGTTTAATAATAAATGTTTTTAAAGCTCTGCTGTCTCTAGACTTCTGGATCTGCTGGATGAGAACCCAGTATGTGCAGCCTTTTCACCAACTGTTATCTGACCCAACATCTGGCACACCTGCTGGGTTTATTTAAAAAGTAAAGACATTTTTAGACGACTTTCGACTGCGATCACACCAGCCCCTCCAACATTTTATGTGAGCTTTTATTACAGACTTTATGACAAAGGCACTTCTCTACTGACTCTACAATCAAACTAATGCCCAGTGAGCTGTGTGAGAGGCTGTATAGGCCAAAAATATCAACTACTCTCTCACACATACTATCAAACTCTCACTCACACACTATTAACAGCCTTTTGGTATCCAGAGGTCACATGACCCACAAAATATTGAATAATTACTTGTAATTTTTCTATAAAATTAATAATGTGATGGCTTGTGTGCGCAGAACAGGACTATAAATTAAAGGCCTTTTGGAATCCAGAGGTCACATGACCCAGACAATATTGAAATTCAACCTGTAATTCAATTCAAATCACTTTTAATCTCTGAGGGCAATAGATGATAGAAATCCACCACTGTAGTTTATGAATAAAAGAATTGCTAGAAAATGTATAGTTATTAATTAATTCGTGTATTTATTTATTCAATTGACATTAATATAAAAGTGATTCAATGGAGTGTCTTGTTTTGTCTTGCTGGTAAATGTATTTTGTGACGGTCCCTAAACTCCCTGGCAGCAACCAAGTCTGTGTCTGCAACTGAAGCCGCTGAACTGGGGTAAAGCTGAGCGGACACACGTCACATATCAGACTGAAGCAGCTCAGAGGGCATAAGGTTGACCGTAGATTTGGGGGAGAGGTGCCTTAAAGTCTGTAATAAGAGAGCACACATAAAATGTTGGAGGAACTGGTGTGACCGCAGTGACCATCATTGCCGTGCAGTTCATCCTGGTGGAGTTGTCTCAGAAAACATTCTGTCCTGGTCTATACTAGTGTTGCGCGGGCTACCCACTGACCAGCGGATATCCGCGGGTGACCCGCGAGTCAGGCGGGCTGGGTCGCAGTATTAATACATATTGCGGATGCGGGTGGGGTGGGTCAGGGACGATCAATACCCGCTGAGGTGTGTGTGTGTGTGTGTGTGTGTGTGTGTGTGTGTGTGTGTGTGTGTGTGCGTGCTCGGCTCGCGCATGTGCAAGCCCGTCACTTCCTGTTTTGAATGCTTTTTTATCGCAACTTTTTGTTATTTGTTATTAGCGCCAAATCTCCCTGAACACTCAGAGATAAGAGTGAAAATGTGGGACTTGATCAGGGAGAAGATTAAAACAGGCGATGCGAAGGTTGTACGGAAACGTATGTGTTGGCTTTATAGAGTGATGATGTGGGTGGAGTCTATTTTATGTGCTGGAGTGCATATTGACACGTTAGAAAGGAGGCAAAAATTATGCTTCATGACTTTTAACATTAGAAGCACAAGGTAAAGATGCTGCGAATGTACTATGTGAGTTTAGAGACAAATTTAAGCTCGCGGGTTGATAGCGGGCGGGTTGGGTTTATCCATACGTGACATCATACGGGTTGGGCGGGTTGGGCGGGCCTAGCCGCGTCTTGGGTTTGGGTGGGGCGGGTTTCTGTAAAACCCCCTAACCGCGCATCACTAGTCTATACTCTAAATACTGTCATTTGTGAAATCCTGCTGAAATTAAATGTTTGCCGTATTTTTCAGACTCTAAGTTGCAGGGGTTTTTTTAATAGTTGGGCCAAGGGTGAGAGTTATATGTGAAATTATTAACATTATTATGTACCGTATTTTCCAGACTATAAGGGACACTTAAAAGACTTTAATTTCCTCCAAAAACCACAGTGCACCTTATATATGGATTCATTCTGGTTGTTCTTAGTGACTTGGAATTTTGATTTTTTATCTCATAATTTAGATTTTTTTTTATCTCAGGATTTTGTCTTTTTTTGGCTGGCGTGACCGCAGTGACTTTCATTACTGTCTTCGTTTTATGTGACTGCAGAGGCTTTCATGCAGTCATGGCCATAAAACCCCCCGGACACTAAAAAAAAAAAAAAAAGCCAAGCAGAAAATCACCAACCCAAACATATTTCTGTCTGGTTCACCCCCGCACACATACCTTGTTCCAGAGTTTGTTCAATCGAGGATCAGCGAACATGTCTCCCTCTTTGGTGTCGTGGTCCTTCAGATAATTACTCTCCAGGGGCCGGGTGTCTCTCTTCCCGTCCATCCCGTACTTAGCAAGGATCACTACAACCATAACACGAGGACTCAGGTTAACAGTCACGACAACACGAACAGAAAAGATAAGTCATTACTGTGAAACTGTGTGGCTTAAATCAGACTTGATTTTCTTTCTACAAACACAACCTGTAACAGCTGGACGCTATAACTGGAAAACCGTCCTCTACTCGAAAAGTGTCAAAGGGATGAACTGTGTGAACCTTCAGTGGGCGTGTTATCTGTACACATTAAGTTTCTGTGTATATGTCCACGCTGTGAAATATACCATGCAATTAGCAGTTAGGGTTAGCAAGTAGTGTTAATGATTAGGGTTAGCAGTTAGCTAGAAGTTAAAAGTTAGGATTAGTAGTTGACAGTTGGGATTAGTAAGTAGTTAGCAGTTAAGTGTTAGGTTAGCAGTTAGCTGTAAGCAGTTATAGATACGTAAATTGAACATCTTGGCGTACATTAACAAGCAATGCGAAAGAGTATGTATAGTACACTGATGTGACACGCAACACAACGTCCTGAGATCGCTCTGAATATGTGATAAACTAGATTTGATGTATTAACCAGTGGTGCCAGGAACAATAAACCCAGTAGCGACTAATGTACAGAAACATGCAATACATCTTGATGTTGCATCTTTACAAATAAAACACTCACCCTGGCAAAGACCAAACCATAATTATTGTTGAGCCTTTTGGTACCGAGGTTATGGACCCACCCACTGACAAAAAAGTTCTATGGCTCCAAACTTTTCTAAGCTTTCATCTGCTGTTGCCCTTTTAGTGTAATTCTAAATGATCATGTGTAAACATAGTGTCCTATATAGTGTCCATGAATAATCACTGTCAATGTTAAGTTTAATGATTTATTTACTGTATTTTCCACACTATAAGGTGAACTGGATTATAAGGAACATTAAGTGAAGATAAACAGTCACAATAAATATAAACCTTGTTGAGTTGTAACACGGAACAAAATACTCTTGTTATTCTGCTAAATCAAACTTTAAGAGTACAAATACTGAGATAAAAATACAAATTTATGTGATAAAAAGTTAAAATTATGTGATAAAAAGGCCAACTTATGGGATAAAAACTCAAAATGATGAGATAAAATTAAAAAATTCAAGTCACTAAGCACAACCAGAATTAATCCGTATATAAGGCACAGTGTGAGAAAATTAAATTTTTTTAAGTGCGCTTTATAGTCCGGAAAATATGGTATCTTAAGATTTGAATTCTGTGGGACTTGGCGCTTCCAAAACATCTGGTGCCCTAGGCGACCGCCTAGTCTGTGTAATGCCGGCCCTATTGGTGCTGGTGTTAGTGTTCGGGTGGTGTAGTAGGAGGTTAGTGTTAGGGTGGTGTAGTAGGATGTTAGTGTTCGGGTGGTGTAGTAGGATGCTAGTGTTAGGGTGGTGTAGTAGGATGCTAGTGTTAGGGTGGTGGAGTAGGATGCTAGTGTTCGGGTGGTGTAGTAGGATGTTAGTGTTCGGGTGGTGTAGTAGAATGTTAGTGTTCGGGTGGTGTAGTAGGATGTTAGTGTTCGGGTGGTGTAGTAGGATGTGAGTGTTTGGGTGGTGTAGTAGGATGTGAGTGTTCGGGTGGTGTAGTAGGATGCTAGTGTTCGGGTGGTGTAGTAGAATGTTAGTGTTTGGGTGGTGTAGTAGGATGCTAGTGTTAGGGTGGTGTAGTAGGATGTTAGTGTTAGGGTGGTGTAGTAGGATGCTAGTGTTAGGGTGGTGTAGTAGGATGTTAGTGTTAGGGTGGTGTAGTAGGAGGTTAGGGTGGTGTAATAGGGAGTTAGGGTGGTGTAGTAGGGTGCTAGTGTTAGGGTGGTGGAGTAGGATGCTAGTGTTCGGGTGGTGTAGTAGAATGTTAGAGTTCGGGTGGTGTAGTAGGATGCTAGTGTTAGGGTGGTGTAGTAGGATGCTAGTGTTAGGGTGGTGTAGTAGGATGCTAGTGTTAGGGTGGTGTAGTAGGATGTTAGTGTTCGGGTGGTGTAGTAGAATGTTAGTGTTTGGGTGGTGTAGTAGGATGTTAGGGTAGTGTAGTAGGATGTTAGTGTTCGGGTGGTGTAGTAGAATGTTAGTGTTTGGGTGGTGTAGTAGGATGCTAGTGTTAGGGTGGTGTAGTAGGATGTTAGTGTTCGGGTGGTGTAGTAGGATGCTAGTGTTAGGGTGGTGTAGTAGGATGCTAGTGTTAGGGTGGTGTAGTAGGATGCTAGTGTTAGGGTGGTGTAGTAGGATGCTAGTGTTCGGGTGGTGTAGTAGGATGCTAGTGTTCGGGTGGTGGAGTAGGATGCTAGTGTTCGGGTGGTGTAGTAGAATGTTAGAGTTCGGGTGGTGTAGTAGGATGCTAGTGTTAGGGTGGTGTAGTAGGATGCTAGTGTTAGGGTGGTGTAGTAGGATGCTAGTGTTAGGGTGGTGTAGTAGGATGTTAGTGTTCGGGTGGTGTAGTAGAATGTTAGTGTTTGGGTGGTGTAGTAGGATGTTAGGGTAGTGTAGTAGGATGTTAGTGTTCGGGTGGTGTAGTAGAATGTTAGTGTTTGGGTGGTGTAGTAGGATGCTAGTGTTAGGGTGGTGTAGTAGGATGTTAGTGTTCGGGTGGTGTAGTAGGATGCTAGTGTTAGGGTGGTGTAGTAGGATGCTAGTGTTAGGGTGGTGTAGTAGGATGCTAGTGTTAGGGTGGTGTAGTAGGATGCTAGTGTTAGGGTGGTGTAGTAGGATGCTAGTGTTCGGGTGGTGTAGTAGGATGCTAGTGTTCGGGTGGTGTAGTAGGATGTTAGTGTTAGGGTGGTGTAGTAGGATGCTAGTGTTCGGGTGGTGTAGTAGAATGTTAGTGTTCGGGTGGTGTAGTAGGAGGTTAGGGTAGTGTAGTAGGGTGTTAGGGTGGTGTAGTAAGATGTTAGGGTGGTGTAGTAGGGTGTTAGGGTGGTGTAGTAGGATGTTAGGGTGGTGTAGTAGGGTGTTAGGGTGGTGTAGTAGGGTGTTAGGGTGACGTAGTAGGATGTTAGGTGGTGTAGTAGGATGTTAGGGTGGTGTAGTAGGATGTTAGGTGGTGTAGTAGGATGTTAGGTGGTGTAGTAGGATGTTAGGTGGTGTAGTAGGATGTTAGGTGGTGTAGTAGGATGTTAGGTGGTGTAGTAGGATGTTAGGTGGTGTAGTAGGATGTTAGGTGGTGTAGTAGGATGTTAGGTGGTGTAGTAGGATGTTAGGTGGTGTAGTAGGATGTTAGGTGGTGTAGTAGGATGTTAGGTGGTGTAGTAGGATGTTAGGTGGTGTAGTAGGATGTTAGGTGGTGTAGTAGGATGTTAGGTGGTGTAGTAGGATGTTAGGTGGTGTAGTAGGATGTTAGGTGGTGTAGTAGGATGTTAGGTGGTGTAGTAGGATGTTAGGTGGTGTAGTAGGATGTTAGGTGGTGTAGTAGGATGTTAGGGTGGTGTAGTAGGATGTTAGGTGGTGTAGTAGGATGTTAGGTGGTGTACTAGGATGTTAGGTGGTGTAGTAGGATGTTAGGGTGGTGTAGTAGGATGTTAGGTGGTGTAGTAGGATGTTAGGTGGTGTAGTAGGATGTTAGGTGGTGTAGTAGGATGTTAGGTGGTGTAGTAGGGTGTTAGGTGGTGTAGTAGGATGTTAGGTGGTGTAGTAGGATGTTAGGTGGTGTAGTAGGATGTTAGGTGGTGTAGTAGGATGTTAGGTGGTGTAGTAGGATGTTAGGTGGTGTAGTAGGGTTTTAGGGTGGTGTAGTAGGATGTTAGGTGGTGTAGTAGGATGTTAGGTGGTGTAGTAGGATGTTAGGTGGTGTAGTAGGATGTTAGGTGGTGTAGTAGGATGTTAGGTGGTGTAGTAGGATGTTAGGTGGTGTAGTAGGGTTTTAGGGTGGTGTAGTAGGGTGTTACTCATTTATTTTCGTCAGAAAAATATTGTAAAATATTTGTAACTAACTGTGTTTGGACACTGGATCTAAATCCGTACAATAAACACTGTCTTCAATGGTTTCCTCCATAGCGTCGGTCTCCATGGTTACTTCCTGCCCTCCAGCTGAAGTTGCGATGCCATTATAGTCACATGATTGTAACCTACCTAACATATATTCAGCTGATGTCATATTTATGTGTGTATATCAATTGTGTATGTACATTATCAGTAAATGAGAGAAGATTAAAAATGTAAAGAATGCAAAAAAAACCTTTGACCCACTGTAACCAAAATGTAATGATGTGCGTTCTGTGTCACTGCTAATCTATAATCTTAATATAGTAGGAATTCAATCAGTATTTTGCTGTTAGACTACTCCTCGTCTCCTCTTCATGCGGTAATTAAGAACATCCTGGCGTTTTATCTCCTTGGTAAGAACTTTTAAATTTTACAGATATATTTTATTAAATTCAAAGTGCAGTCACCGCTTCACACACACGCACAAAAACAATCTTACTATATCAGTACTTAAATAAATTAATAAATATAGAATGTAAACAGCTCGAAAATAAACAAAGAAGCTCAGAATAAGTTATGACTCCATTACAGCTACATTCTATTTTTAATGATCTTGATAAATCCACTGTGAAAACACAAACATGAGAACATAACCATAGCCTCTGTCCATATAAATGTGTGTGACATTAAACATTATATTAGTTTGAACACACCAGTGGGAACAACGCTGCTCCTCCTCTATGAGCTCATTCAGCAGTATTTCACCTGAACTGTGAGCCATTACTGTCATTCATTAACTAGGATACTTCACAAGATCATTGTCTTTCAAATACTTGCTGCTCAGACAGAGATGTCCAACAGTCTGCTGAGTCTGAATACTTCACATTTTATGAGATGACCTGAAACTGTTGACTCCAGTGATTTTCTGAGTGTCAAGAAAGAAAGGAGAAAAAAAAAAGAGAGAAAAAAAAGAAAAATGGGATCAACCAAAAATAACCTTAGTATTATGATGCTGTGTCCTGGTTAAAAACTGATGAAAGAAACTATATACTGGGTACAAGACCAATATTTTTTTGAGGTATGTATATATATATATATATATTTTTTTTTTTTAAATCTTATAACGATTCACTTCCAACGCTCATGTAGAACTGCCACAGGTGACGTGAAGTGAGTGAAGGGAGCGACCACAGGCGATGTTATCGCTGTCAGCACAAGGGCGTAATAATGATGTTGACATTGGTGGGGACATAATTTAAGGACTTTTTCACAAGACACTGCAAAAAAAAAAGAAAAAAGAAAAAGAAGAATGTTTTTGTCCACAAAAATTAAAAGATATTTCAGCAATGTTTTTATTTGTTTACATTTCATCTTGTTTTTATTTGTATTATATTGTTACAATATTTTCTGCACTATAAAGGCATACTGAACTATAAGGTGCATGAAGTGAAGTCAAAATTATGAGATAAATAGTGAAAATGATCAGATAAAAAGTCTAAAATCACAGTCACTAAGCACAACCAGAATTAATCCATATATAAGACGCACTGTGGTTTTTGCAGAAAATTAAAGTCTTTTAAGTTTCACCTTATAGTCCAGAAAATACAATAATTATAGTTATCATCACAAGACCAACAGTTACGTTTAGTCTCGTCTTTGTCAAGCGATAAATGTTCATTGACGACAATATTTAGTCAAAGTTTTTCTTGATGGAAGCAACAGTACAGATAACCAGGCTGTCTTTCAGAGGCAGTTTCCTGACTGTTGTGTCATTTCCCATTCAAAAATTTGTATGGACATTTTAGAAACCTTCAAATATTGGTATGGGTGCGTCCATACACAACTTTGTGCACATGGTGCAGCATAACACTGATGCAACAGCTGCAGCCGCCAAATGGTTTTAATCTTTGAAAATAAACTACGGACAGCGGCTGTTTTGTGAATGGTGCAAGAAATGTCAAAGTTTGTGGAATGAAAGCTCTCAAGATGATCTAACACCACGGTTCTCAAACTGGGGTCCGCGGACCCCTAGGGGGACGTGGCGCATGTCCAGGGGGTACGCGAAATTATTCACGGTTTTGTTTTTTGTTTTTTTTGCTGTTTTATTTTGAAATGTGGAAGTTTTATTTTGTAGCGAGCGGGCGGAAGTAACAGCGCTGTTTGACGCCAGCTTGACTAAATTGAGACGGAGCGAGTCACAGGCTATTTTTAGCCACCCTGCAGCGAACATGGATCGATTTTTGTGTCCGCCAAGTTCCTCAAGAAGTGGTAAAAGAAATGACAATGAAAATGACAATGACAAAAACAAACGCCCTAACCCTAAAAAGAGAAAGTACATTGATAGTTATATTGAGTTTGACAAGATCATCCCTCTCATTAAGTCTCTGTCTGTCTGTCTGTCTGTCTGTCTGTCTGTCTGTCTGTCTGTCTGTCTGTCTGTCTGTCTGTCTGTCTGTCTGTCTGTCTGTCACACACACACACACGGTTTTGTGTGTCTTTTGTTCCGTTTATTATTTTAAAATTATTTAAAATTGTTGTTTCTGAAGTGTTCATTTATATTATAATACCTGAAAATGTGGCTGGTTTGCACAAAAGCACTATTAAAAAAGGTTATCATTGTTTCATAATAATCATTGTTGAAGTGGTTTTTTATCATTTTCAGTATCGCCAGGATGAGGGGGGACATGGAAAAATTTCACCCCTCCAAGGGGGACCTGGGCCAAAAAAGTTTGACAACCCCTGGTCTAACATTAGCAATTCATTTACAATTCACATGTAAAATACAGGAAAATCAGCACTGATCTTGGTCCAGTGGACCCACAAGGAAAAATGTCTCCCTTTTTCTTCTGTTGTCAATATGTTGTTTGTTTCTTCACCCTGAACACATGTGTTTGGCTTTGCAACGTCATCACAATTGAGTTTCTATTGGATCACTCGATAACGATGTTGGTTGGTGTTTTGAACATTTTGTGTCAGCTTCCCTCCATAAGTTATTTTTCTGTTATCTTACACCTGCCCCATAACCCAAACATTCAGTTTTCCCCGTCCTAACTAGTCCTTGGTAACCAGACTGACTGCACATGTGCAGATGCTCCTCATGTCTGCTCACATCTTCCATCTGCTAACGCAACATTAGCTTCTCTTTGTTAAGGCGGGGCTGTCAATCAAAACCATTGGCTCTGATTGGATAACCAATCAGATTAAAGCAGCATGTAACGTAGATGATAGAAGTAGAAGTTCTTACCATACCTGGTTGGTAGAAGAGTCAGAACATCCTTAACATCAATAAATTATTTCAAATCTGTTCATGTTTTAAAGAATCAATATACGGTAGTTTCCACAACACCACTGAAATTACAGAATCGTATCCCAGTTCAGTCTCCTCCATGTTAGCCGCTATGTTTTTCAAAGCTACTGTGTGGAGAGTCTTCCTTACGTCATAACAGTTAAAATCACGCCCGCTGATCCTGATTGGTCCGTTCATGATTCGGCAGAATGTCTGCGGGGGTTTACCAGACCTTTGTGTGAAAATCAGGAAGCTAAGCAGATCTGGTGGTTTTAACATCCTATAGGCTAGGCTAATTAACGTTAACACACCGCTAACAGTCTTGTTTTTTTTAACATCCTAGAGGCTAGGCTAATTAACGTTAACACACCGCTAACAGTCTTGTTTTTTTTAACATCCTAGAGGCTAGGCTAATTAACGTTAAGACACCGCTAACAGTCTTGTTTTTTTTAACATCCTAGAGGCTAGGCTAATTAACGTTAAGACACCGCTAACAGTCTTGTTTTTTTTAACATCCTAGAGGCTAGGCTAATTAACGTTAACACACCGCTAACAGTCTTGTTTTTTTTTAACATCCTAGAGGCTAGGCTAATTAACGTTAACACACCGCTAACAGTCTTGTTTTTTTTTTAACATCCTAGAGGCTAGGCTAATTAACGTTAACACACCGCTAACAGTCTTGTTTTTTTAACATCCTATAGGCTAGGCTAATTAACGTTAACACACCGCTAACAGTCTTGTTTTTTTTTAACATCCTATAGGCTAGGCTAATTAACGTTAACACACCACTAACAGTCTTGGGTTTTTTTTACATCCTAGAGGCTAAGCTAATTAACGTTAACACACCGCTAACAGTCTTGTTTTTTTTAACATGCTAGAGGCTAAGCTAATTAACGTTAACACACCGCTAACAGTCTTTTTTTTTTAACATGCTAGAGGCTAAGCTAATTAACGTTAACACACCGCTAACAGTCTTGTTTTTTTTTTTACATCCTAGAGGCTAAGCTAATTAACGTTAACACACCGCTAACAGTCTTGTTTTTTTTTAACATGCTAGAGGCTAAGCTAATTAACGTTAACACACCACTAACAGTCTTGTTTTTTTTTACATCCTAGAGGCTAAGCTAATTAACGTTAACACACCGCTAACAGTCTTGTTTTTTTTAACATCCTAGAGGCTATGCTAATTAACGTTAACACACCGCTAACAGTCTTTTTTTTAACATGCTAGAGGCTAAGCTAATTAACGTTAACACACCGCTAACAGTCTTGTTTTTTTTAACATCCTATAGGCTAGGCTAATTAACGTTAAGACACCGCTAACAGTCTTGTTTTTTTTAACATCCTAGAGGCTAGGCTAATTAACGTTAAGACACCGCTAACAGTCTTGTTTTTTTTAACATCCTAGAGGCTAGGCTAATTAACGTTAACACACCGCTAACAGTCTTGTTTTTTTAACATCCTATAGGCTAGGCTAATTAACGTTAACACACCGCTAACAGTCTTGTTTTTTTTTAACATCCTAGAGGCTAGGCTAATTAACGTTAACACACCGCTAACAGTCTTGTTTTTTTTAACATCCTAGAGGCTAGGCTAATTAACGTTAACACACCGCTAACAGTCTTGTTTTTTTTTTAACATCCTAGAGGCTAGGCTAATTAACGTTAACACACCGCTAACAGTCTTGTTTTTTTAACATCCTATAGGCTAGGCTAATTAACGTTAACACACCGCTAACAGTCTTGTTTTTTTTTAACATCCTATAGGCTAGGCTAATTAACGTTAACACACCACTAACAGTCTTGGGGTTTTTTTACATCCTAGAGGCTAAGCTAATTAACGTTAACACACCGCTAACAGTCTTGTTTTTTTTAACATGCTAGAGGCTAAGCTAATTAACGTTAACACACCGCTAACAGTCTTTTTTTTTTAACATGCTAGAGGCTAAGCTAATTAACGTTAACACACCGCTAACAGTCTTGTTTTTTTTTTTACATCCTAGAGGCTAAGCTAATTAACGTTAACACACCGCTAACAGTCTTGTTTTTTTTTAACATGCTAGAGGCTAAGCTAATTAACGTTAACACACCACTAACAGTCTTGTTTTTTTTTTACATCCTAGAGGCTAAGCTAATTAACGTTAACACACCGCTAACAGTCTTGTTTTTTTTAACATCCTAGAGGCTATGCTAATTAACGTTAACACACCGCTAACAGTCTTTTTTTTAACATGCTAGAGGCTAAGCTAATTAACGTTAACACACCGCTAACAGTCTTGTTTTTTTTTTTACATCCTAGAGGCTAAGCTAATTAACGTTAACACACCGCTAACAGTCTTTTTTTTTTTTACATCCTAGAGGCTAAGCTAATTAACGTTAACACACCGCTAACAGTCTTGTTTTTTTTTTAACATGCTAGAGGCTAAGCTAATTAACGTTAACACACCACTAATAGTGGATAAAAAACATCCAGTGGCTCTGTTCACATGCTGCTTATCGGACCATAGACTGTTTATAAGTTCCTACTTGTTCAACCCTGTCGTCACTGTGCCAAGCCCCGCCCTACAATCTTGCTACACAAATGGAGCATTGTGATTGGACCGGTATAATTTCACCGGCCCTGGCCGAGGCTCTACGCAAAAATATTTTTTTGCCACTAGTTTTACTAAATTAGTTTACTATTTTAAACACAGCTTAAAAATGAGGCAGTCATCTCACCGTTAAAGTTGCGTCGAAGCTGTGCTTCTTTCTCCCCGTTTTCATCCAGTCCCTCCACCTTCAGCTTCTTCCACTGCAGCTCGTCTTTCTCCTGGATCTTCAGGTCACTGTGTAACTCAGCATGACGCACTGGGGACAACTGCATCTATGGAACCAACAATCAACATAATGATACAAAGACAGTGAGACTGGGAAAGTAATGTCACCTATGACCTCTATTTTAACCAGAGGTGGTAAAAGTACTTACATCCTGTACTTAAGTAGAAGTACAGCTACTGGTGTGAAAAAATACTCTGGTAAAAGTACTGATTCAACTGCTCTACTGAAGCAAAAGTAAAATAGTACAATTATTACAATTGTAATGAAGTAAAAAGTAAAACAGCTGTTTTTGCTGTGGATGAAATAATACTGATTTAAACAGGAAAAAAAAAGTCAAAAATACCCTAAAATAAAGCCTTTAAAACTGAGTTACTGTGTAGATGATTTTATTGGGTCATGGTTCTCATTTTAGTGAGCATAAACAGTATGGACATTTAGGAAAAATTAAAAAGCCATAAATAGAAGATTAAAAAACAAAACAAAACATACTTATGAGATAATATAATCTAAATCAGGAGACGAAAAGTGAAAATTATGAGGAAAAAAATCTGAATTATGAGATGAAGTGAAAATTATGATATATTCAGATACAATGTCTAATTTCTGACTTATTTTTCATACTGTCACATTTGTCTACATTCTCAGAATAGACATGTTACTTTTTCAAACTACTACTGTATAAAGTACATATATTTATATAAATGTAAAGAGTATAAAGTACATATATTTATATAAATGTAAAGAGTATAAAGTACATATATTTATATAAATGTAAAGAGTATAAAGTACATATATTTATATAATGTAAAGAGTATAAAGTACATATATTTATATAATGTAAAAAGTATAAAGTACATATATTTATATAAATGTAAAGAGTATAAAGTACAAATATTTATATAAAAATGTAGGAAGTAACAAGTTGCCAGAAAACTAAATACTCAAGTAAAGAAACAGATACCCAAAAACTGTACTTAAGTACAATAAAGGAAGTACTTGTACTTAGTTACTTCCACCGCTGATTTTAACTGAAACAATGAAAAAACAAAAGTATGATCAACTGCAGTTCTTTCAGTATCAGGTAGTAACAGACGTCCTGTGGTTTTTTTCAGAGCTACTCAATAGAGTGTTTGTACTTTGCTTTACTTGTCGTTTATTGCTTCCATTCTGAGTTACTAACAATTACAGTCCAGTAAACCTGAGGGAACAAGTTCATCCAGTGTACTCAGACTACTTCAGCTAGTGTCTTTAACACTGGTTCTATAAAAGCAGGCAGAGCACACATGTTACCCACAGTATTAATGCTAACTCTCTTCTCTTGTTGCCTCAGGAGCACAGCTATATGGAACAAAGACATTTTAAGGACAGATTACACCTGTGATAGGAAAAGTCTACCCTACAGCGTTAAATGGAAAGATTTTCCTGCGTAGGTTATATCACTAACTCATGTTCCCATTTTTAAAAAAGAAAAAAAAAAAAAAAAAGTTCCCATTTTGAGCTTAAAATGTGCACCTTTACGTCTGCAGTTTCCACTTACACCACCTGCTTCTGTCCTGTTTGTTTAATTTAATACATTATTAACCTGACTCTCACCATCTGGTATAACGATACCATCTGGGACCCTCCCACAACCAATCCTTTTCAAAGGAGGGGCCTTATCTAAAATCCTTGCATGTGATTAGATGAAGAATCTGTCCGTCATCTTGACCGACGTGCTGCTTCTGTCTCCCATGTTGAGCTCAAGGCGTGACATAGTTCAGAGTGACAGCAGCAAGAAGAACCATACTGTAGCAGACTACCATAGTATGGCTGCACCTGAACGCACCGCTGCCTTGTCTGGAAATGACCACAGTACGGCTGCACCTGAACGCACCACTGCGTTGTCTGGAAATGACCACCGTACAGCTGCACCTGAACGCACCGCTGCTTTGTCTGGAAATGACCACAGAATGGCTGCACCTGAACGCACCGCTGCGTTGTCTGGAAATGACCACAGTACGGCTGCACCTGAACGCACCACTGCGTTGTCTGGAAATGACCACTGTCGTATGTACAGGCAAAAATCTGAGATGAAAAGGCAACGTTGCCAACAGCCACAACGCCGCCCAGTCATGGCAAGTCCCACCCAGCGACACTGATTGGCTCCTTCATTTTTTAGAAAGCCTGAACCTCACAATACTCAGATGGTTGCATGGCCCCTAGCGTGTAGTTTGATGAAACGCAGCCAGATGATGTGAGTCAGGTTAGTTGTCTTGGTCGACCAGGTGTCCTTTGAAAAACAACTGTCTCGATGGGAGCGACCTGGTTAAAAAAGTCTGAGCATAAAGTCATGGTAGCACAGTGACATTTACTGATTCCTCCAGGAGACGTTCAGAACAGACAGGATGTGTCGTACACATCCTGATCTGGAGACTGTCTGGCAACTGGGCTTTAGCACTGCTTCTTAAAACACTTTCATAAACTATTTACATCAGTGTAATTTATTTTAATATGTCTGTTCCAGCTCTTACAGCAGAAAGTTTGGACATCCTGCCGTTTGCTGCTCAAACCACTTTCACAACAGATGTTAAATATATTTGTACGACTGATATACAATTATTCCTTATGCTGAAATTCAGTATCAATTATAGACTAAGGCAGGGTTTTGGAAAATGTTCCCATTTAAAGTCCTTAAGGCTTTTCATGTTAATTTTTATCGTACAGTATTTTTAGTGGATTTGAAGGGTGCTGAATGCATCAAAATGGAGAAATCCAATATGGCCACCACAGCCAGGTCAAAATCTAATAAATGAGTAAACTTTATAACTGTATTAGTAAAAACGTGAATGGAATGTGCCTTTATAGTTTTTCCAATGACACACTCAGACTGAAGATCAGGACTAAAGAAAAAATGACGGAAATTCATGTATATTGTTAAAATCAGTAGAAAGTTTAATATTTTCAACATATGAAATTTAAGCATTTTCTTAAATTAAAAAATAAATACTTACTAAAAAAGCAAACAGATAAATTAATAAATAATAGTTCAAATATTGTCATCAACTTTGTCCCAATTCTAGTAAATTCTTCAGAAAAACCATCAACCTGTTTCGTGGTTCACTTTTGTTTATGAATTATTCATTATCCCAAACATTTTCTTTAGTCGTAATCTTAAATGTGAGCATGACAATAAACTCCCCATGTGTGAAAACCTTCTGCAGAGGTTTCTCATATGAACCAGGTGTGTTAGAAGAGGGATGGACATAAACATAGAGGACTGAGGACCCTGTTCTAACTGATTTGATTTGATTTGAATGATTTATTTCGAACATGTGCAAAGTGCAACAATAATCAATACAACAATAATAATAATAACAATGACATGTCCGAAAAGGAGTAGGATGAAGCATAAGCTTATTTAATTCTACCCCTTCTTCACTTCCCCAATAACCTAAATTCATTTTATAGTAATATAGTGCATAGTACAAAAATTATGATAAATAAAATAATAATAACAATACCAATAATCAATAACTGAAGTACTAAACATAGACATATATACAAAAAACAAACTAAAAACAAATGAGCAGATAGGAAAGTAGGTAACAAATAGAGTTTTTTTTGTTGTTTATTGTTTTCTTTTTTCCTCCCTTCCTTCTTCTTCTTTTCCCTTTTTTTTCTTTCCTTTTTCTAAGTTGTCTGCATTTTGCTCTTATTTTTTATTTTATTTTTCTATTCATTCACTTATTTTATTCATGTATTTATTTATTTACTGAGGACCCTGTTGTAAGTGTGTTTAAACTACAGGATAAAAGGACCACAGTCACAGTCCTGTGTCCATACTTACCCTCTGAGCCTTGTCCCACACCTGGTTAAGTTTAGCTATCCTAAACTCCACCGTCTGTCCTTCTTTAACACCAGCTTTAGCCTCGTTCACGTCCCGCGAGTATTTACCGGCCATTACTTCCACTCCGAGACACACAGCGACGAATAAACACTGTAGCTTCATGACAAATTCAACCACACACACTAACAGGAAAAAATAGAAATGAAAAAATGTCAGAAAAAGGACTGACTACACAGATGTTTGGTCGTTAACACTGCTAATGTAACTGCTGTTATGACTGGATGAAAACCGGAAGTCACGTGCTCAAAAAGGGGGCAGGCCCATTTTGGGGTTGCATGATGGGTATTGTAGTTGAGCGTTCTGATGGTTGAGTTGTTTCGTTCGGGAGGAAGCTGTGGCGGAACTACATTTCCTGGAATTCCGCGGAGGAATGTTATTAGACAACACACTCCAATAAGAGTCTGGACAAATGGAAAGAGTCCACGCGCGAGACTGGATGTTTGACAACTCCATACGTAGACTGTGGACGCACTGTCCATAGCCTTTTATTAGGTTATGTCATTTATTTATTATTATTACCTCCGCCAAGGAAGTTATGTTTTTGCCGGTGTTTGTCTGTTTATCTGTTTGTCTGTTTATCTGTTTGTCTGTTTATCTGTTTATCTGTTTATCTGTTTGTCTGTTTATCTGTTTATCTGTTTGTCTGTTTATCTGTTTTCTGTTTGTCTGTTTATCTGTTTATCTGTTTGTCTGTTTATCTGTTTATCTGTTTGTCTGTTTATCTGTTTATCTGTTTATCTGTTTGTCTGTTTATCTGTTTATCTGTTTGTCTGTTTGTCTGTTTATCTGTTTGTCTGTTTGTCTTTTTGTCTATGTTCAAGATAACTCGAAAACTTATGGACGGATTTTGATGAAATTTTCAGGATATGTAGGAAATGTGAACAGGAAGAAGTGATTTCATTTTGGGAGTGATCGGTGTGGTGTGTGTGTGTGTGGGGGGGGTCTACATTGGCGGAGGTCTGTGCTCTCAGAGTGCTTTTCTAGTTATTTATTTATTTATTTATTCTAGAATACAACTAATGACATTTTTACCACACATGTGTTAGTGATAAAGAAAACTCAAGTCTTAAATGATGGTTGCATCAAGTTTCCAAGATAAGTCTGGGCTCAAAATGTGAAATTCTTAGAATGAAAAAAAGGATTATTGGTGTCAGATCTACCAGATCTACTTCTAAACATTGTCTGCACATTATGATCCATTCACTTCCCAGGTTGTTTCTAATAGAATATTTACTAATCCATTGTATACATGTACATAAAGCAGTATATATGTGGAATAACACACTACCATATATATTAAAAACATCAACTAACCAACACTGAAGTCATTTGTTTTATGATTCATCTCATTAAAGTCTGTAAGATTTAACCCATTTAATGTGTGAAGAGCAGATTTGATAAAAAATAAATAAATAAATTGTAGAATAGTGGAATTTTACTTATTTTTTTTATTTTGTTGATAATTTCACTAAATTTGTTCATTATTTCACTTATTTTGTTGAATATTTGATTCATTTTGTTGATTATTTCACTCATTTTTTTGATTATTTTATTCATTCTGTTGATTATCTTATTAATTCTGTTGATTATTCATTTTATTGATTATTTTGTTTATTTTCTTTCACTTTACAGGTTCTTTCTAGTAGAATATTTACTAATCCATTGTATACATGTACATAAGGCAGTATATATGTGGAATAACACACCATCATATATATTAAAAACATGAACTAACCAACACTAAAGTCATTAGTTTTGTGATTTATCTGATTAAATGATCTAAGATTTAATACATTTAATGTTTTGAAGCAGATACTTTCTAAACAATTGTAGAGCAGTGTAACAATTATAGGACTTCTTTCTAGGACCTAGAAATGAATCCTAGGTGTTTGCAGCATTCAGCAGATGACTGAAAGGCACACTCACTCTATCCAGTCATTTCTCACTCTGATATGTAAAATAGGAAACCTATGTTGTATATCCATGGCTGTAAATGAGAAGAACATGATGCAAATGGTGGTAGGAGTTAACGGTCATGTTTTTGGGTTAGGGTTAGTGTCACACTCAGACACTTCTTACTGAAAGGTTTTTTGAAATTCATGAAATGCAGATGTGTTTTTCCATCCATATAAAATCTGGTGAATTTCCACAGTGGTGGAAAAAAATGTTTTTGAACACCCCATAGTTTTGTGATATTTTGCTCTGTGAAGTCACTGAACTCTTTATCCTTCTGTTCTCCAAACCAATATTCTCTCCCTGCTGCACATGCACTCTTCGATAAAGGTCAAAACTGGATGTTTCTGTGAGATGATGAAACACATCCAGGGCAAGACATGTTGAAACGGTCAAGAATTGAGTTCTATTATTAGTCCCATGTGGAAAATAAACCAAAATAGACCGTTTTCACAAAAAGTGGACATAGGTCAGAGGAGTGTTACCGAACTTCCCAATGTTACAATAACTTTTGGTCATCGCTGTCATCTTTGTCATTTAACTTTTGCCGGTGCAGAAATAGGGTTATGCTCTGTTTACGTATTTCCGGTGCGAAATGGCGCTTGCACCCACAGAGAGGAGCAGCTTCAAGCGATCATGGAACGTCTAAATCAAGCATGTGTGGACTTCGGTTTAGAGATTAGCCAGAAGAAGACACAAGTCATGAGTCAAGACACAGACACAACCCCAACAATCAAGCGCTCCTGTTAGGACCCAAGGGGGCGTGTTTGATTTGTTTTGCTGTCTGTCATGTTTCTTCCACGTCCCACATCTGATTCACATCCAGGAGATGCGGCGCAGCTGCATCTGGTTGAGCTTCCTACTTAAGCTCACTCACTACCTGCATCCGACGCCAGATTATTTCGACACCACGGTGTAATGATCCAGCCCTTCGAGTTCCTGTCGTTTTGAGTCCCCGATCCTCCCTTGTTAACTCCGGTTCTTCTTTTTCGTTTCAGTTTCTCCCTGAGAGTCCCGAGCCTTCCGACTCCCGTTTCCAGCTGCTGCTGTGATTTTGAGTTTCGTTTTAGTTACGACCTCAGTCTCCGCCTGCAGTCTTTTGCTGAGAGTGACTTTTTGTTTATTACTTTTCTCAGCCTGTCAAGGATTTAATGCTGACGCTTTTTGTTCTGTTTTTACACCGGCATTTGCCGAGGACACCTCAGTTCTCCTTTTTTTTCCCTTTCCCCCCAAGTAGGGAAAAATAAAACTCTCTGATCGTACTCAGTTCTGTCTCTAGAGTCTCATTCTGCTTTTGGGTCCGAACCCCCACAGTCGGAAGGCTTGACAGCTCTGACCAGCCTCTGGAAGTTGTACATGACTTTGTTTACCTGGGATCAACAACCTCAGATTCCCTCTCTCTAGACCTGGAAATTGACAGGCGCATAGACAAAGCCTCCACTACGATGGCCAGACTAAACAAGAGAGTGTACCGTGAACACCAAAGTGCAAGTCTACAAGGCATGCGTCATTAGTACCCTCCTCTATGGACAACCAAGGCCAAACAAGAACACAAGCTGGATGCATTCCACATGCGCTGCCTCCACCGTATCCTGAACATCACATGGCAGGACATGAAGACAAATTTCAATGTCTTAGAAAGGGTGGGAGCCACAACAATGTACAGCTTCCTGAAATAGAGGTGGCTACCCCGGTTGGCCACATCACCCGCATGAGAGACGGCAGAATCCTGAAGGATCTCCTTTATGGAGAGTTCAAACAGGGAACCCGTCCCACAGGTAAGCCAAAGTTACGGTATAAAGACGTATGCAAGTGTGACCTCAAGGCCCTTAACATCAACACCAGCACTTGGGAAACCATGGCATTGCAGCGCCCATCTTGGAGCCATGCATTGAAGGAGGGGCTGGCAGACTTTGAGCTGCAGAGAGAAGGCAGAGGCGAAAAGCAACAGTCCAACCAACAAGCTTTCTCTGCCCAAGCTGGGAAGGACTGCCACTCCCGCATAGGACTGACCAGCCACGCCAGAAAATGTCAACTCCAGTGCGCAGGACGATAGTCCGTCGAGACTCAGATGCCAATGACAAGAATTGAGTTCTGTTATTAGTCCCATGTGGAAAATAAACCCTAATAGACCTTTTGCACAAAAAGTGGACATACGTCAGAGGAGCGTTACCGAACTTCCGAATGTTACAATAACTTTTGCTCATTGCTGTCATGTTTGCCATTTAACTTTTGCCGGTGCCGGAAATAGGGTTGCGCTCCACTTACGTATTTCCTGTGCAAAATGCGGAAGGTCCATAAAACTAGTATCCAGAGAATGTCTAATCTCGTCCCTATTTTGTGTCAATCTGAATTCTTGAATTAGAGGCAATAATGTGATTTTGACCTTTATGCTAAATGCAACCTTGACCTTTGACCTTTTGCAATATTGATAATTTTGTTTTATGTATGTATGCGTCAGTCTGTGTAATATTATGATAATATATCAAGTATTGATGAAGTTATAGCGTGATATGTCTGTTTGACATAAACGGTGTGTTACGGACAAACAGGAAACAGTTCAAGCTCCTTTTAACCCTTTAAACTTTCACTCAATTTTGCCTACATTTCTTAATAAAGTAAATTAAATGTTGTTCTTGAACCATTTTAATAACATGCAGTTGGTGTTAGCTTATATTGTAAATGAAAATATTCAGATAAACTGGGATATTGAAGGAAGGTCCAGTTAAATGATGCAATAGATCAAACATTTGTGGATATTTATTAATGATTTGATGTGTTTTGGACACATTTGGCATTTTTTGGTTTGTTTTGGATGTTTTTGTTGAACTATGACTTTGTTAGAATACGGTTCCTCTGTGGATAATTATGAGACATAAAGGTTTAGATCAGCTGTTTGACATTTGTATTTTGAACAAATGAGTGATTGTAGCTGCTGTGGATATTTGATCTGACAGTGTTTATATCTTCTGATGTGTCAGAATCTGTGTTAAACTACATTAGGTCATGTGACATGTGGGACAGGTTTGGGTTTTGGCGCGACTCCTTCCAGCCTATATGTGGACCCTTAGAAGTTTAAAGGGTTAATGAGCAAACACAAAACCATACAAGAAAAGGACGATACTCAAGAAGACAGCACCGCTGCAGAACCAGAGACCAGGTCCACCGAGGAGGGTCCGAACCAAGACTGGAGCCGATGACTATCAGATGAAGTGGGCGGACTACGACCCACTAGACTGTGAAGAGGTGAGAGAGCATTGAAATAGAGAGGTAATGATAATGGAGCAGCTGTGGTTGGGTTGGTAGAGCGGGTCGTCCAAAGACTGTTAACGCCTCTGGCTGTCCACATGTCCAAGTGTCCAAAGACACTGAACCCAGTAGGACTGACCTTTGACCTTAGAAACCTACTGGTGTATGAGTGTGTGTGAATGGGTGAATTTGAGGCTAATGTAAAGAACTTTGAACCATGAAGGTGGAACAACTATAGAAGTGAAGAACATTTACAAATGGACGTTCATCTATAGCCTGTCCGTCCATGGGAGTGGATCTGTCCTTCACTGTGGTTCTCCTCAAGATTTCTTCTTTGTCCCACTGGGTTTTGGAGTTTTTTATGCTGAGAAGGAGGGTCTAAGGACAGGGAGAGGGTCTAAGGACAGGGGGAGGGTCTAGGGACAGGGGGAGGGTCTAGGGACAGGGGGACGGTCTAAGGACAGGGGGAGGGTCTAGGGACAGGGGGAGGGTCTAAGGACAGGGGGAGGGTCTAGGGACAGGGGGAGGGTCTAAGGACAGGGGGAGGGTCTAGGGACAGGGGGAGGGTCTAAAGACAGGGGGAGGGTCTAAGGACAGGGGGAGGGTCCAAGGACAGGGGGAGGGTCTAAGGACAGGGGGAGGGTCTAGGGACAGGGGGAGGGTCTAGGGACAGGGGGAGGGTCTAAGGATAGGGGGAGGGTCTAGGGACAGGGGGAGGGTCTAAAGACAGAGGGAGGGTCTAAAGACAGAGGGAGGGTCTAAGGACAGGGGGAGGGTCTAAGGAAAGGGGGAGGGTCTAAGGACAGGGGGAGGGTCCAGGGACAGGGGGTGTTTGGGACTTTTCATCTATCTCTGTAGTTGATTGTTTTTTTAAAATCCTATGAGACGACTTTGTAGTGATTTGGGGTTTTATAAATAAAATGGAATTTCTTTTGTGTTTTTGTGTTTTTAGTTGTTGCATCTTTCTTGTGTTTGCAGCGTTTTGTCGATGCGGTGCCACTGTAATTATAACTATATAAAAATAATCAGGTGTCACACAGATCACTTTGTCGCTCTGTAAAACAAAAAGGAATTCCATTTTTTCCCGTTTTTTTTTTCCATCTCTGCCTTCACTAAATGTAATGACACCATCACCCAAACATTCTGTTTATTTGAATCATATGAATTTTGTTTTACATTTGATTTTAACATGATCGACTAAACCACAGGTGTCAAGCATGCGGCCCGGGGGCCAAATGCGGCCCACCAAAGGGTCCAGTGGGTTGAATTTGAGAAATGTAAAAATAGTTATTTTAGTTCTGGTTCCAAATTCAGACCAATTCAATTTTTAGTGGGTCCCTTTGGCAGGCCAGGTTTGGCCCCCGGGCCTTATGTTTGAGACCTGTGCCTTAGAGTTAAGTCAATGGCTGCATAATATCATACAAAATATTCACGTAGTGAAAGAAAAGTAGTTCTGCAGCGTCCACAGGATTTGTGGTCAAATGTTCCGTTGTTCCATCAGTCAGTGGTAGAAGAGCAGAACTTATCACCTGTCTGCAAACGTCCTTGGACCGAGGAGAGAAAAGTATGTGACGTCTATTCGTCAGTGATGCATGTTTATGGCATTTATTCAGGAAACGACCTCAGATGTCAAAGGCTTTACACACAACTGTCAGCATTAGTCTAGTTTGTATTCACACACTGTAAATACAAATATTAGACTAAAATAACAGGTTATGTTAGTGTGTGTAGCAACTCCTAATGTAATCATTTTAATGTAATAAAAGTTTATAATGTAATAATCGACTCAACATATTAAAATCATGAGCTCATAATGTAATAAAATCTGATAATGTAATAATGTCTTATACTGTGACAAAGGTTAAAAAACAAAAACATTGTGATAATGAACTTTTCTCACAGTTGTTTTTATTATTGTTAATTTAAATAATTATTTCAATCTTTATTTTTTGTAAATATTTTTTTAAATTTTTCATTATTATAATTACTGTCTTTGATTACACACACACACACACACACACACACACATATATATATATATATATATATATATATATATATATATATATATATATATATATATATATATATATATATGTATATATTCCATACATTCAGAATACTCATCACAGATACGTTAGTGTTTAATTAGTAAATGTGATGAAGCTAATAACTGATAATCATCATAATTCTCAGGTCACTATTATATGATGGTCAGTAGAATTCGACACAAAACTCTGGCCTTTGATCACACTTCCTTTGTGTTGTTCATTTACATATAATACGACACCACCAACAGAAACATTTACATTTAGAACGAGCCTCTGTTCGTCCACTGACTGTCTTCTATTAGTCCCAGCTTTTGTCGTCTTCTGTCTCTGTTTACTGCACCTCTACATGTCATGCTGTTGCTTCACTAATGAGCAAAACAATAAATGACTACCGGCGACTGTTTATTGATGGAACAGCACCTCGAAAAACTGCGTGTGTCTCTAAGGATCACCGGTTACTTTATGAATTTCTAAAGGCCAGGACTGTTGTTTTCCAGAAGACACTCCAATTACAGCTTCATCACCATCTAAGACCCTGCAGCTGAGTCCACCCTGTTATCTGGGAACATTTACGATTCACAAACACACGCTTTTGTCACAATATCAAAAGAATATAGCTTAGTTGTGCTAGACCCCCTGAGCGTCAGCAAATCTAAAGTGTCTAGTCTAGTTTCGCTCAATGGAACTTTTGTCTAGACTTCCCTGAAACTGGTCGACCAATCACAGTGAAGTATAGTCAGAGGGCGGGACTAACGAAGTGACGCTGCGACTATTCAGAGAGAAACAAGCGTAAACCACCATAGAAGAAGAACAACAACGGGTGTAGATTTACTTTTATCAAAGAATCATTTTACTGGTCCGACCCATTAGGGGTCAAATCAGACTGAATGTGGTGTCTGACATGGGCACTGCTGCATGGGATTAGTCCTGACTCTGTGAACCAGCAGTAGACCAGGTCTGAGGGTGTGAGGGTCTGATGGTCTGAGCTGGTTCATATGGGACCCCCATGTCACAGACGTACTGTGGTGTCAGGCCGTAGACAGACTTGTACAGAAGCAGAAGTCTATTTTCTGAGTGACAGGAAGCCTGGGGGGGGGGGAGGGGAGTAACCACCCCAACCTGACTCCCACTGGTTCGACCCCTGGTACCCCCTCTGAACATGGTCCGTCCAGGGACAGGTCTCATGCATTTAGTTTTTGCGCTCAGAGAGAACCGGGCGGACTGCCGTACCCTGCCCCAGAAGACCCCCCCAACAGGGAAGCAGACCTGGATTACCCCCCAACAGGGAAACAGACCCGGATGACCCCCCCAACATGGAAACAGACCCGGGTGACCCCCCCAACAGGGAAAGAGAAAAGGCCACATGAACTGCGTTCAGAGAAAACTGTTGATTTGAGTTTCATTTATGTTATTCATGAGGGTCAGAACATCCAACACAAGCTTTTTTCTGTGCCCCCCCCCCCTTTGGTTTTTTGATAAATAGCACCCTGTTTACTCCCAATCATCTAAAAAATGATCTAATAATGATTTTTACTCAGGATAATTTCTTTCAGTTTCAGTGTAGTTTCTACATAGATGCTTTAACACAGACATAAGCAGCAGCAGCGTCGCTGAAGGACAAATATAATATATATATATATACATATATATATATATATATATATATATATATATATATGTATATATATATATATATATATATATATATATATATATATATATATATATATATATATATATACATATATATATATATATACATATATATATATATACGTAATACTGCTCTGGTTACAAACATGTCGCTACTGTCATGTGCTACTGGACATATTTTCTGATAAAATCAATGGGAGTTTATTGCATTGTTATGGATCATGGAGGGACTGAGGGAACAAGAGAGAGAAAAAATGATGCCGGGGGGGGGGCTGCAGCACAATAAACAGCACAGAAGCATGACGCTTACATAAAGCATGTTTGATGATAGCATCATTTTGTTTCCCTTTGGCTTCCATTTGCTGGATCCAGACAAATTGACTTGAGGTGTCGTATGAGTGAAGTGAGACGCTGAGCCAAGGCGAACATGAAGAAAATGTGAGTGTGAGCGAGAAGGAAAGCAAAAAAAATAATAATAAAAATGAGGAAAACACTGAAAGAAACCTTGACAGTTGAAGATCAGGTGTTTTACATCAGCAGCTTTTTTTTTTTTGCCCTGTGGGTGTGAGTGAACCCGGTAATGGAATAAAAGACGTATTCAATCACTGACCATGAACAAACACAGTCATTAAGACGAAGGTGATTGCAATAAACAGCCTTCGATCATCTTATTACTTGTACTAATGTCACTGCTGGGAACAACAGGAGCAGACGACACATTAAGATAAAGTCACATTAGATCTGCACAAATAAAAACCTACAAATACTAGTGTTCACAGGATGCCTAACCTCACTGCTATTTGGTGCCAATCTCCAGTTTCTATGACAACCTGTTGTTGAATTAGAGACAATAATATGATTTTGACCTTTCTGCTAAATGCCACCTTGACCTTCAACCTTTTGGTAATATTGATAATTCTGTTATGATTATTTCTTTAAAAACTGAAAATCATGAGAAATGTTTTTTAAATTATAATCAGAAAAAAATATGAATTTTGTCCATATGACAATAAAGTAATTTTTAAATATTTGTATTTACAACAGTTTGATACTAAATTGTGCCCTGTGTAAAGGTTGAAATGCCATCTCAAACTGTCTTAATTATGTGTAATATTTGTCTTAAACTGTCGAGTTCTGTTCTTGTTGCTGCTCCCATTTGCCTAATATTAAAATGTTCATTCTGTTTCACTTAAAATAAACATGTATAACCCATTGAATGTTTTAACTAGTGTTCAGAGAAGGTCTAATCTCCCTCCTATTTTATGTCAATCTCCAGTTTCTATCACGAAATGTTCTTGAATTAGAACCATTAATGTGATTTGAACCTTTCTGCTAAATGCCACTTTGACCTTTGACCTTTGGCAATATTGATAATTTCATTATATGTATACATGCATCAGTGTGTGTAATATTATGATAATATATCCAGTATTGATTAAGTTATAGCGTGATATGTCTATGTTTGACACAAACAGTGTTACACAGGTTAATTTGGACACATGTCACCTTTGACCTCCACAGATCTGAAAAACTATTGGTAGTAGATGATAACACTAATTATTAGAAATGTATAAATCTTCATTCCACATTGTTTGGTACCAATCTGAAAGTTCTGTGACCCTCCGTTCTAGAGTTATAACTAATAATATGATTTTGACCTTTGAATTAATTATGACCTTGACATTTGACCTTTACTTAAATGGATCATTACATCTGATGTGCATTAGCGATATGTTGCTTTACCTATGTATATAAGCTTGTTCGTTGTGTCCTTGGGCAAAGACACGTTACCCTCCTGCATCTAGTGTCACTCACACTGGTGTATGAATGTTTGGTGGTGGGAGGGGCCAGAGGTGGTGGTGGGCGGGGCCTCTAGTGTCACTCACACTGGTGTATGAATGTTTGGTGGTGGGAGGGGCCAGAGGTGGTGGTGGGCGGGGCCTCTAGTGTCACTCACACTGGTGTATGAATGTTTGGTGGTGGGAGGGGCCAGAGGTGGTGGTGGGCGGGGCCTCTAGTGTCACTCACACTGGTGTATGAATGTTTGGTGGTGGGAGGGGCCAGAGGTGGTGGTGGGCGGGGCCTCTAGTGTCACTCACACTGGTGTATGAATGTTTGGTGGTGGGAGGGGCCAGAGGTGGTGGTGGGCGGGGCCTCTAGTGTCACTCACACTGGTGTATGAATGTTTGGTGGTGGGAGGGGCCAGAGGTGGTGGTGGGCGGGGCCTCTAGTGTCACTCACACTGGTGTATGAATGTTTGGTGGTGGGAGGGGCCAGAGGTGGTGGTGGTGGTGGTGGTGGTGGTGGGGGGGGGGGGGGGGGGGGGGGGGGGGGGCGTAGGCACACAATGGCTGCCACGCTTCTGTCAGTCTGGATACATATGTAGTTTACCACCACCAGAGCGAGCATGTGAGAGTGAATGAATAATGGGTCACTAATGTGAAACACTTAAGGTGGATAAAAAACAACTATAGAAATATAATCCATTATTATTATTAACTATATGTATATGTTCATGTAATTTCATGGTGATATCTAAAGTATTCATTGAGATATAGCATGATATGTCTGTGTGGACACACACACACACACACACACATTTACATGTGTCATGAGGACCAGGTTTGTAATAAAGTGTAGGTACACTACATATTTTTCCCCTTTTTTTAATGAAATAAAAAAACTAATAATAAAAAATAAAAAATAATGAATAAATAAATAAAAAATAATATTTTTCCAAAAATACTTAAATAATAGAAAAACAACAAAGCATATTTAAACCTTTGAATAATACATGTTTTGCTTTACACTTGTTTCCGTCATGCTTTTTGGGGACTTCTATTAAAATAAATTAATGTATTTATAGGGACACATCATTTCTATTTTACTAGTGGGGACCTTTATTTATATTTAACCCTTGTGGGGACCTGAATTTTGATTCCCATAGTGTCAGAGGTCCCCATGGTGTGACTGTAAATATATCAATGTCCCCATAAAGATACAAATACAAATACACACACACACACACACACACACACACACACACACACACAAGGTGATGACAATAATCTCACCTAATGTCAGTCATGATTAAAACCCATATTATTATTTTTTTATTATATTTTCTGTGCGTTTCATTAAAACTGCTGCTTATTTTTTATTTTTGAAGTTTAGTGTTAGAGAAATAACAGCAGATATTTAATGTCTGTTTGCGAAAGGAAAATAATAAAATATATTTTTCCTTCCAATTATAAACTTTCTACTTGGCTTCATGTTTGATAAGGGACAAATATGTGGGTTGTTATTAAAGGTTTAAAGGAGCAAGTGTTCCACACTGTTGTGAAGTGGAAACTATATTTAACCCCTTAATGCCTGAAATAATGAATATAAATACATATAATAAATGTATTAAAGTAAACAGATGCTTATTTAAATTAAAACTGTTCATTTGACTAATATTTGTAGAATAAATAGAAACTTGGGTTTGATACAAATGTGTCATAAAGGTCAGGAAGTGTTTCCCAGAGGTCATCCCAGTAGTTAACAGGGTGGTGCAGTAGTTAACAGGGTGGTGCAGTAGTTAACATGGTGGTGCAGTAGTTAACAGGGTGGTGCAGTAGTTAACAGGGTGGTGCAGTAGTTAACAGGGTGGTGCAGTAGTTAACAGGGTGGTGCAGTAGTTAACAGGGTGGTGCAGTGGTTAACAGGGTGGTGCAGTGGTTAACAGGGTGGTGCAGTAGTTAACAGGGTGGTGCAGTAGTTAACAGGGTGGTGCAGTAGTTAACAGGGTGGTGCAGTAGTTAACAGGGTGGTGCAGTGGTTAACAGGGTGGTGCAGTGGTTAACAGGGTGGTGCAGTAGTTAACAGGGTGGTGCAGTGGTTAACAGGGTGGTGCAGTGGTTAACAGGGTGGTGCAGTAGTTAACAGGGTGGTACCATGGTTAACAGGGTGGTGCAGTAGTTAACAGGGTGGTGCAGTAGTTAACAGGGTGGTGCAGTGGTTAACAAGGTGGTGCAGTAGTTAACAGGGTGGTGCAGTAGTTAACAGGGTGGTGCATTAGTTAACAGGGTGGTGCAGTAGTTAACAGGGTGGTGCAGTAGTTAACACTGGTGCCTCGCAGATTATCTGATAATTTAGACTTTTTATCTGGAGGATGTTTTTAAACAGAGGCAACACACATTGTGTTTAATTATAGAGTAGATCACTGTAAAAATAATGAAGTAGCGGCAGAAGGTGCCCTTTAAGAGAAGTGAAAATCACTCCATGTTCATGTTGGAAGCTGCAGATGGAACAGATTGCAGACGAAGACAGTCATGAAGACGCCATTTCTGCCAAGTATCCAGACTTTCTATTTATTTATTTTCACATTCTGATGCAATAGTTGTTAAACACACACTGTGACTGTTGGGACTGGTATCATTATCCATTATGTTTTTGTCCAAAATGGTGTCGTATGAACCAGCTGGAACACTTGAGTAAGTGACACGAATGTTTAAACTACCAACTGTTAACCCTGGACCAGATGTTAAATCAACCAAAGAAAACAACCAGAACAATGTAAGGATGTTCATTTGTTTGTTTAACATCCCATCATGCACTGCTCACTCGTCATGTAGCTGCAGTGTACCAGACACGCCAACAAATGACTCTATCAACAAAATAATTAGTAAGGGTCAGTTTTCAAAACAGGTATTTCATGTTCATTTGGGTTTTAAAGGGTGTCGAGTTCAAATCGTCTGTATGCTGGGCTTAAAAATGTCCCATAATGCCGCAAGAGAAATCCAATATGGCCGCCACAGCCAGGTCAAAGTCTAATAAATGAGTTATTTTCATGACTGTAGAAGTAAAAACATGAATGTAATGTGTTTTTATAGGTTTTCACATATGGAGAATTCAATGACACACTCAGATTTAAGATCAACACTAAATAAACTGATGGAAATTCATGTACATACACGATTACCCATGAAAAAGATGACTCTTGCACATAGAAGAGTCTAATTTCTGCAGCAGAAAAGACTTCCAGTAACGTTCAGTCTGACATTTGGGGGGAATCAGTCTGTGGCTGAAAGTGTTCTGTCCAAACAGTGGGTGTAATGGGTTGGTAATAATTGAGGTCTGTTTATTGAGCACTAACCTCAGAAATACCATCATTGTCATTTACAAAGCTCCTCCCAAACCCATTGACCTCTGAACCTTTGTCAAACCCTGTTGCTGCTGCGTACTGTACAATCAACCCTACAATAACCCTATAACCCTAACCTGTTCTATTTGTTTTACTCAACTAGATTTTTTATGTGTGACCATAAAAAGTTAAAATTATGAGAAAAAAAATTTAATTTACGAGATTAAAAAATCCAAATTATGGGGTAAAAAGTCAAAGTTATGACATTAAAAGTCAAAAGTAAAGAATATTTTTAAAGTTGTTTCAGTGCATTAGTTGTTTCAGTGCATTAGTTGTTTCAGTGCATTAGTTGTTTCAGTGCATTAGTTGTTTCAGTGCATTAGTTGTTTCAGTGTATTCAACACCACATTAATCTGAGTGTGAGTTTTAGGAACCCAGTAAAACAGACCTGTGTCCGGCACTGGCAGAGGAATGACAGGTTTAAATGATGTAGGAATGAACTGATAGTTCAGTTAAATGCTGTCAGTGCAGAAAGACGTTTATGATGAAGACACTGACACTGACACTGACACTGACACTGACACTAACACTAACACTGGCACTGACACTGACACGAACACTGGCACTGACACTGACACTGACACTGACACTGACACTAACACTAACACTGGCACTGGCACTGACACTAACACTGACACTGACACTGACACTAACACTGGCACTGACACTGACACTAACACTAACACTGGCACTGACACTGACACTGACACTAACACTGACACTGACACTAACACTAACACTGGCACTGACACTAACACTGACACTGGCACTGACACTAACACTGACACTGACACTGACACTAACACTGGCACTGACACTGACACTGACACTAACACTGGCACTGACACTGACACTAACACTAACACTGGCACTGACACTGACACTGACACTGACACTAACACTGACACTGACACTAACACTAACACTGGCACTGACACTGACACTGACACTGACACTGACACTGACACTAACACTAACACTGACACTGACACTGACACTAACACTGGCACTGACACTGACACTGACACTAACACTGACACTGACACTGACACTAACACTGGCACTGACACTGACACTGACACTAACACTGACACTGACACTGACACTAACACTAACACTGACACTGACACTGACACTGACACTGACACTGACACTGACACTAACACTGGCACTGACACTGACACTGACACTGACACTGACACTGACACTAACACTGGCACTGACACTGACACTAACACTAACACTGGCACTGACACTGACACTGACACTAACACTGACACTGACACTAACACTGGCACTGACACTGACACTGACACTGACACTGACACTGACACTGACACTAACACTAACACTGACACTGACACTGACACTAACACTGGCACTGACACTGACACTGACACTAACACTGACACTGACACTGACACTAACACTGGCACTGGCACTGACACTGACACTGACACTGACACTGACACTAACACTGGCACTGACACTGACACTGGCACTGACACTGACACTGACACTGACACTGACACTGGCACTGACACTGACACTGGCACTGACACTGACACTGACACTGACACTGACACTGACACTGACACTAACACTGGCACTGGCACTGACACTGACACTGACACTAACACTAACACTGACACTGACACTGACACTAACACTGGCACT
>CM035783.1:55083904-55093904 GCA_020466265.1 Siphamia tubifer
TTTATCACATTATTTTAGTGTTTTATCACATTATTTTAATGTTTTATCGCATTATTTTAAAGTTTTATCGCATTATTTTAATGTTTTATCGTATTATTTTAATGTTTTATCGCATTATTTTAATGTTTTATCGCATTATTTTAATGTTTTATCACATTATTTTAATGTTTTATCACATTATTTTAGTGTTTTATTGCATTATTTTAATGTTTTATCACATTATTTTAATATTTTATCGCATTATTTTAATTTTTTATCACATTATTTTAATGTTTTATCACATTATTTTAGTGTTTTATCACATTATTTTAATGTTTTATCGCATTATTTTAAAGTTTTATCGCATTATTTTAATGTTTTATCGTATTATTTTAATGTTTTATCGCATTATTTTAATGTTTTATCGCATTATTTTAATGTTTTATCACATTATTTTAATGTTTTATCACATTATTTTACTGTTTTATCGCATTATTTTAATGTTTTATCACATTATTTTAATGTTTTATCACATTATTTTAGTTTTATTGCATTATTTTAATGTTTTATCACATTATTTTAATATTTTATCGCATTATTTTAATTTTTTATCACATTATTTTAATGTTTTATCACATTATTTTAGTGTTTTATCACATTATTTTAATGTTTTATCGCATTATTTTAAAGTTTTATCGCATTATTTTAATGTTTTATCGTATTATTTTAATGTTTTATCGCATTATTTTAATGTTTTATCGCATTATTTTAATGTTTTATCACATTATTTTAATGTTTTATCACATTATTTTACTGTTTTATCGCATTATTTTAATGTTTTATCACATTATTTTAATGTTTTATCACATTATTTTAGTTTTATTGCATTATTTTAATGTTTTATCACATTATTTTAATATTTTATCGCATTATTTTAATTTTTTATCACATTATTTTAATGTTTTATCACATTATTTTAGTGTTTTATCACATTATTTTAATGTTTTATCGCATTATTTTAAAGTTTTATCGCATTATTTTAATGTTTTATCGTATTATTTTAATGTTTTATCGCATTATTTTAATGTTTTATCGCATTATTTTAATGTTTTATCGCATTATTTTAATGTTTTATCACATTATTTTAATGTTTTATCACATTATTTTACTGTTTTATCGCATTATTTTGATGATCACAAATAATTAAAACATAAAAATCACATTATGGGTTATAACTCAAGAACGGAGATTGGTACCAAACGATTCTCATAGTTGATGTTATCACCTACAACCAATAATTTTTGAGATCTCTGGAGGTCAAAGGTGACATGTGACCAAATTAACTTGTAACACACATTGTGTAACACTGTTTGTTTGTGTCAAACATAGACATATCACACTATAACTTAATCAATACTGGATATATTATCATAATATTACACACACTAACACATATATACATATAACCAAATTATCAATATTACAAAAGGTCAAAGGTCAAGGTCGCATTTAGTAGTAAGGTCAAAATCATATTATTGTCTCTAATTCAAGAACAGGTTGCCATAGAAACTGGAGATTGGCACAAAATAGGGACGAGATTAGCCATGCTCTGAATACTAGTTATTTCTAGGTTATTATGTTTTAATTTCACTGTTCTGGGTCATTACAGAACAAATCAGTTTGAATGTGGCCCCTGAAGAAAATGTGTTTGACACTCTACATATATGTGTTTAAAGACAAACACATGTTATTAAATCAGTGTAGAACAGTGGGTGTGACTATGATCTGATGCTTCTCATATCTGCAGAGTCTGTGTAACACCTTCACCTGTACAACACTTTTGGCGCCTACGCACATAAATCTACATAATATAAAGAATACCTGCACAGTCTAATATTATCATGAGTGCAGGACTGTTTCTGAAGCGTCCATTATCTTCAGCTGCAGAGGGATGTGCTACATTACAGAAATATGAGTTTTCATCATTAGTTTAGAGTTTTAATTAAACTTAGAATATTCTTTTATCTTCCTCCTTGATTCACGTTACATTTAAGGTCTAGTGCACAGGTGTCAAACATAAGGTCTGGGGGCCAAATCCATGACATTTGTGAAATGCAAAAATAGATATTAAGATATTAATGAATAATCACTTTAGTTCAGGTTCTACATTCAATATAAAGTGGGTCAAACCAGTAAAATACTGTCATAATAATCTATAAATACCCACAACTGCATTTTTTTCACTAAAACAAAGTATAATTTCACAAAATATACACTTCATGTTATTCATATTTCTTCAATATGAAGAACATGAAGTGTATTAAGAGAAGTCAATGCATTTTTAACAATATTCTGCCTGATATTAAATTGTCATTGTGATAAGTCCCGCCCTACAATCTTACTACACAGATGGAGCGTTGTGATTGGACCTGAGGCTCTATGAATGCTCTAACAATAACACCCAATGGAAAGGACACTTTGAATTATACCATATTTCTATGAGTGTCCTATAAAGGGTTAAATATATAAACTTTACACACACACATACACACATATATATATATATATATATATATATATATATATATATATATATATATATATATATATATATATATATATATATATATATATATATATATATATATATATATATATATATATATATATATATATACCCAGCTGGGATAATATCCTGGCCACTGGAAGAGATACAAGCCACTGATATCAAGACAAGGAAACTCCTTACCATGCATGGAGGGTTCCACCCCAAGTCCAGTGTCCTGAGGCTGTACACTAAGCGAAAGGAAGGGGGCCGAGGACTAGTAACTACTGTCCAGGAGGAAACGGCGAACCTCCAGGAATACATCAAGAAAATGGCCCCCAATGACCAACTGCTAAGTGAATGCCTCAGGCAACAAAAGCCCAGTAAAGTCGAGGAACCAGAGGGGCTATCATGGAAGGACAAACCCTTGCATGGCGTGTACCATCGACAAATTGAGGAAGTGGCTGATATGGAAAAGACATACCAGTGTCTGGAAAAGGCTGGACTAAAGGACAGCACAGAGGCGCTACTCATGGCTGCACAAGAACAAGCCCTGAACACCAGAGCAATAGAGGCCGGGGTCTACCACATCAGACAGGACCCCAGGTGTAGGCTGTGTAGAGAAGCCCCTGAAACAGTCCAGCACATCACAGCAGGTGTAAGATGGTGGCAGGTAAGACATACATGGAGAGGCATAACCAGGTAGAGGACATACTGTACAGGAACATCTGTAAAGAGTATGGACTGGAGGTCAAGGGTCAAGATGGGAGAACCCCCCAAAGGTGACAGAGAACAAACAGGCCAAGATCCTGTGGGACTTCCAGATCCAGACTGACAAGATGGTGATGGCCAATCAGCCTGACATAGTGGTGGTGGATAAACATGAGAAGACAGTGGTGGTGATAGATGTAGCAGTCCCCAGTGATAGCAACATGAGAAAGAAAGAACATGAGAAGAGAAGAGAAATACCAAGGGCTGAAAGAGGAGTTAGAGAAAATGTGGAGTGTGAAGGCAACAGTGGTACCAGTAGTGATGGGGGCACTAGGGGCAGTGACCCCCAAGCTGGGACAATGTCTCCAGCAGATACCAGGAACAACATCAGAGATCTGTGTCCAAAAGAGAACATTGTTAGGAACAGCTAAGATCCTGCACAGAACCCTCAGGCTCCCAGACCTCTGGTAGAGGACCCGAGTCTGAAGGAGACACCGCCCACGTGGGAGGGGCCTCTGGTAGAGGACCCGAGTCTGAAGGAGACACCACCCAGGTGGGGATACAGGAATATTTATATATATGTGTGTGTGTGTGTGTGTGTGTTTTCTTTGGAGGGTTAGTGGATTTTAACATGTGTTATTTATTTTTTTTCTCCACTTTTTTGTTTCTTCGTGTATTTTTCTGTGTTTTGTGGAAACATCTTCTGTCAGAGCAGTCGACCAACTTTAAATGTTTTCATCACCATCCAACTCTGTGATGAATCTGATTAAAAATGTTCTTCATTTGACAGCCCTAAACATTAAATTAAGTAGAGAAAAGTCATTTATAGCAGATATAATAGATAGATTTAATTATAATTTTTTGTATGTTGCATATTTGTGACAGTAGGTGTTAAGGGCTTTAAAGTGATTATCTAAGGCTCTCAGCTCCTGCTATAAATATTGGATCAGCTCTAGTGCAGTTGTTATACCGTCACAGTCAAGGATCATTTCAAAGCAGTAATTGTTGGTATTTTGTCTGCCCTGGTCTCAGACTGACAGGTTTTAGATGACCTTACTGCGCTGAACATGTTATTAAACCACCCAGTTTGTCTTTCTCTCACTGTTCCACCCTCATCCATCTCCTGTCAGCAGATTTTATGTTGGCTCTCGTTTCTCCACTTCTCTCTGTTCACGTACGAATACTGCTCCAGGATAAATCTGTACGCAAAGGTTTGCTTTGAAAATGAACGTCTTTTATTGAATCAAATGAAGCGTGGACTCAGGGAGGGAGGAAGGAAAAGGTCAGCAGACTGAGAACATTTAATGAATATTGAATCCACCACCAACACCAACAGTCAGTCTTGCTCTGTTTCTGTCTCACCCACACAAACACTCCCTTAGCCACGAGACGTTTCAATCTGAGAAAATGACTGCGTTTTTATACAAAAGAATATATATTATAAAAGTGATGACACTATTCACATTCAAAATACTGTAGTTATTCTAGAGGAAACAGTTGTGTAGCAATGACAGACAGACAGACAGACAGACAGACAGACAGACAGACAGACAGACAGACAGACAGACAGACAGATAGATAGATAGATAGATAGATAGATAGATAGATAGATAGATAGATAGATAGATAGATAGATAGATAGATAGATAGATAGATAGATAGATAGATAGATAGATAGATAGATAGATAGATAGATAGATAGATAGATTAATAGATGTGTCATCTTTGTATTTCATGAATTCATCCTTGGGGCCAGTAATCAATCAATCTATTAATTGATTGATTACTGGCCCCAAGGATGAATTTATGAAATACAAAAATGACACTGAAGACTTTAACAACACTGAGTGTTTTTTTTTTTTTTTTTTTTTTAGAAAGAATCTGCTTCAGACTATATTCCATCCATCCATCCATCCATCCATCCATCCATCCATCCATCCATCTATGAAGAGTGAGTGATGGAGTTGTAGATGAAGCTCAGACGTCTGTGACTCCAATGATTCTCTTCACTTTCATCAACTCTGAGTATGTGTTGCAAAGACAACCTCCTGGCACATGCTATAACACATGCTATTAGCAGCACATCAGCCATATCCATTTCCTATTAAAAATGCATTGCCTTTCCATGCCAATAAATTCTCAAATGGAACCTTTTTAGCAGACAGACAGGGAGTGTGGGTCCCACAGCTTCTCAGGGACAAAATAAATTGCGGCACTGGATGAGGAAGTTACTCAACCATCTGGAAACCACATCACAGGATTTATGGGTAACAGCGTTGTTAATTAATAGACATATTTATCTTTAACAGCAGATGTACTATGGGCTGATCACATAAGTCAGTAATGACCAGTTCTGTTCAGAACACAGCTTCATACTGACACAGGTTTTGGACATTTTCACTGAACTGTCCCAACACCGTGTACTGTCTCGTTCACAGGTGTAAACACCAGGTGTTCACACCAGGTGTTCACACCAGGTGTTCACACCAGGTGTTCACACCAGGTGTTCACACCAGGTGTTCACACCAGGTGTTTACACCAGGTGTTCACACCAGGTGTTTACACCAGGTGTTCACACCAGGTGTAAACACCTGGTGTAACCGGTCAGTACTGGATGAATCAGACACTCTTAATGCAGATCCACTGACAGACAAGTTAGAGTTATCTTGCTGACAAACAAACAAATAAACAACAATAAAAACAATAAACAACATAACCTCCTTCCCAGAGGTAATAAGGTCAATTTTAACAATATTCTGCTTCAGTCTATCATGGATCAGTTTTACAAAGACACTAAAGTCTTAGTAACTGAAGCAGAAAATGGTTCTAATTGTTTCTAATTTTGTGACATTTCAGGTTGTTGACATTTGTTCAGGTTTTTCATATTTTATTCTTACAGGATAGTTTGTAAATGTCAATATCTTCACCATTTATTATTATTTTTTTCAGTAAAACAATGACAAATATTTGAAATTGTCATCATTTATTGGTAAAAAAAAAAAGAACTGAGAATAAAATAAGGAGTTATTTATTTAATATGTTATTATGTTCTTCATCCTATGGACCACATTTAAATTGTTGATGGGCTGCATTTTTTGGGAATTTTATCATTACATTTTTTTCTCCACATTTTTAATGTTTCTGAGTGAATTTCTGGGGGAAATTTGAGGCCAAAAAAAAGAGTCAACTGCCAAAGTATTAACATAGTAAGATATTTTTGTTTTTCCATTTCTTCCCAATTTCATCTGGAGGGCAGGAAGTAACCATGGAGACTGTCGCTATGGAGGAAACCATTGAAGAGAGTGATTATTGTACGGTTTAGATCCAGTGTCCAAACACAGATACATACAGTTATTAAGTTATTGTGTTTAATCTCTGAAAGGTGTTGAATAAACTTGTTTCCTCTGCTAAGAAGGTTATGTTTTTGCCAGCATTCATTAGTTTGTTTGTTTGTTTATGTACAAGATAACAAAAAAATGTAAGGACAGATTTTGATGACATTTTCAGGGTAGGTTGGTAACAGGGAGATCTGGAAATGATTATATTTTGGTGGTGATCCAGGGTGTGTTTGTGTCTACCTTGGTGCTTTTCTGGTTAATTCTGTTTTTTTACAGTATTTTTCTGGTAACCACGGCTGCCTTTTTCTTTGCATAAAAACAACAGTATTTTACTGGGACAGAGTTCAGCACCTTAGTGAAGATGAAGCAGGTTCAGAAGGTGAATGAATGAGTGTTTAATTAGCATATAGTAGTCTGAAAACTGAGCTCAGAAGTGCCCCCTTATATGAAAAACAAAAGTGCTTTGTGTGCTTTTTAGTTTCAAGGACATTTGAAAGAAAAAAAAGAAGAGACAAAGGTTAACGTTGTTCTTTACTTTGTCTGATGAATAATTCTGATCTAATGACTGAACTAAAACACGTGGACGTTAAACCCATTTATTAAAGGCGTAGTTTTCTTGTGTGTTTTATATTCATAAAAGTGTACATTGGCTCCTGTATTTAGGTTAGGGTTTACACAGGAGTTTTTATTTCTGTTTCATTCTGAATAAAAGTTAATTCTGGCCATGTAAACACCTAATTCCTGTTGAAACATCAATTCTGAATTTTACTTAATTCCAAACTAGTATTCAAAGATCTCCAGTTTCTATGACAACCTGTTCTTGAATTAGAGTCAATAATGTGATTCTGACCTTTCTGCTCAATGCGACCTTGACCTTTGACCTTTTGCAACATTGATAATTTCATTATATGTATATATGCATCAGTGTGTGTAATATTATGATAATATATCCAGTATTGATTAAGTTATAGCATGATATGTCTATGTTTGACACAGTGTTACACAAGTTAATTTGAACAAATGTCACCTTTGACCTCCATCCATCTCAAAAACTATTGGTCGTAGGTGATAACACCAATTATGAGAGTTGTAGAAATCATCATTCCACATTTTTTGGTACCAATCTGAAACTTCTGTGACCTTCCGTTCTTAAGTTATAACCCATAATAGGATTTTGAACTTTTAGTTAATTGTGACCTTGACCTTTGACCTTTACTCATTGCATCTAATGTGCATTAGCTATATGTATATGCCCATGTAATTTCATGGTGATAACTCAAGTATTCATTGAGTTATAGCATGATATGTCTCTGTGGACACACACACACACAACCAATGTTTGTTTACATTAGTCGCTACTGCTAGCGGCTAGCAACAGTGACTAATGTAAACAAATATGCAATAAATCTTGACGTGGCATCTTTCCAAATAAAACACTCACCCTGGTGAAGAACAAACCATAATTAAAACTGAACCATTTGGTACCGAGTTTGTGGACCCACCCACTGACAGAACAGTTCTATGTCTACACACTGTTCTAGTCTTTTATCTGCTGCTGCTGCAGTAGAACGTCTGCAGGAGCAGGTAGTTAATAATATCCACAGACTGATGGAACATCTTTGTCTTTTGTCCAAAACTCATTCATTTTCATCAGATTCAGGGCATTTTTAACTGTTTGTATCTGTGTTTGGACACTGGATCTAAATCTGTACAATAAACACTCTCTTCAATGGTTTCCTCCATAGCAACAGTCTCCATGGTTACTTCCTGCCTTCCAGGTGAAATTGCGACGTCATTATGAGAAAAAAAGACAAAATTATGAGAAAAACTCTAGATCCGTTTACCTGTTCGTTTACAGTAGTTGCTAATGCTAATGGCTAACTTCCTGCCCTCCAGCTGAAATCATGACATCATTATAGTCACGCGACTGAAACCTACCTTTTGCTAAAACACATTTTTGGTGACTGACTCTGACCTTTGACCTACATTCACCAAATTTTAATGGAACCTACTGTTGACCACCTCGGACCCTTTCTGAAAATGTCATGGAAACTGCTGCAGTAGTTTTTCCACATCCACTTACTTCTATTCTGTTCTACTGATAAACCAACTTCTTCCACAGACATAATAACATTTTCAGAATCATTTCAGGTCAACATGTTAAAAGCAGTATTCCCAGGGCTCTATCCATTTAATTTGATATAGCTTTTTTAAAACACTGTAAATATTCTCTAGTAAATGCATAATGTATGCACCTGAACTCTGGGGGATGGACCAACAGAAGGTAATTAAGTAGATGATTTTAGCAGCGTACTTTTCAATTAAAAGCTGGCCTTCTGTGTTTTAACTCCAATTATAACCTGAATAATTCATACCATCTTAGCCTCCAGGCGTATAACAGGTGGCATAAATACACAGTAGTATGTTTACTTTTACAAACATAGCTGCTAAAGTGTTACCGTCAAAGGGAAATTAATTATATAACTTAATATAATTGAACAAGTAAACTAAGATGAACATTGATTATAACAAATTACAATTACAAATCATTTTGAGCGATAGGTTCTAATGATAGAGTGATATATCAGCCAATCACTGGGAGAGTTCAGACCTCTGCCAGTTTTATATATTGAGTTTGAACCATTTCTGTCAATAGTAAATGTTCTTCACTTCTATAGTCGTTCCACCTTCATGGTTCAAAGTTCTTTACATTAGCCTCACATTCACCCATTCACACACACTCATACACCAGTAGGTTTTTAAGGTTCTGTCAGTCCTACTGGGACACTAAGGGTTCAGTGTCTTTGTCCTTGGACATGTGGACAGCCAGAGCCAGGACACCAACTGCTGACCCTTCGATCATTGGACAACCTGCTCTACCAACTGAGCCACAGCCACCGTAGTCAAGAATCATAAAAAAAAAATCCTTGATCTAGATGGTGGTCCAGATCACCCCCAAAATCTAATCACTTTTTGGACAAACTAAAAAACCCAGACCACAAAGCCATGCGGAGCAAATCTGCAATCTTGTCCAAACACAAATACATCATTATCAGTCATTACATGTTAAATCATCAATAAACCATTAGCAGTTTCCTAGATGTCGACCATGGGTTGAAAACAACATTTTTTTTGCTGCGACCTTAATATGAAAATTCAATATGGCACCAGACCGAAAGTAGTGAGTTGATTCTCCTTGTACACGCCAAATTCCAGAAACAATCCATAAAGAGTATGAACAGTAGAAATGTGTCCGCTCAGACAAAGAGAAAGCGTGAAACCAACATAAATAATGATTCCATAACATCCACTGGTGGAGGTAAAAAGAATATTTTGTTACATTTGTTATCATTTCACAGAAAAAAAATTTGTATAGGCTACAAATATTGGCGACCCGATCTATATATATATATATATATATATATAT
>CM035783.1:55103904-55168904 GCA_020466265.1 Siphamia tubifer
AATAATTGATTTATTTTTTGGGATGTTGACGAGGTTTAAAACATTTTTAAATAAATCAACCAACATGAGCTCAATGATCATTTTAAAAACAGCAGCATTTTTCGGTGTCACAGCAGATGATTCTATTTTCTACAGTTCTGTAAAAGAACACAGCACAACTGTTATGTCTATTTTATCTATTTCTTTCCATCCTCACAACTCAACTCATCACCGTAGCAACCGCCGCCCTGTCACCATGAGTGATGTCAGAGGAGCGTTAGCGTAGCTTTGGCTAATGAGCTGGAAACTCAACACTCAAGGTGAAAGTGTTGGAATGTGTTTAATGTAAACATCTGCCAAGTAACCGTATCCATAGTGATGACACTGCTGGTCATGTGACTACATGCAAAACTGCATCAGTTACGTTTGTATATATGCAGTATTTATTACACAATGAACTCGTTGGTGGAGGAACTGTACGGCTGTGGTTGTTATAGTTGTTAGACTTTTATGCACAGGTTATATTTGAGGGTCAATAGAAAAGTGACTCCAGCCCAGGTCTGTGCAGGACACGGTCACGCTCCCGCCCGCACCTGCCATATTTTGTCCTGCGAGTTGAAATGTGACGTATGGATGAACACTTGACCGGCCGCTTGGGGGCGTGTCCTTCTGGTTGAGGTTCAGCTCAGTTCGTGTATTTGCTACGGGGAGACAGACTAGACAGCCTAGGATCTGAAAATCCCAACTGGGTCGGACCAATCAAATCGCGAGGGGCGGGATTGGAGCCCGCCCTGCCTCATGACGACACAAATACGACACGTAATGTTGTAGTCGCAGAGACGTAGCAGCTAGCACACCAAAGAGAAGAAGAAGGCGTAGCTGCTAGCTAGCACACATTGCCGTAACACCAGTTGCTAGCTGCTAGACAACATGGCTCATCACCAGGAACAACCATTGGAGCTGGCTTTGGCAGCAACGCTAGGTGATTTAAAATTACAGTTTTCCCTGCGAGAGGAGCAGAAAACGGCACTTAAGCTGTTTTTGGAAAAAAGGGACGTCGGAGTTTTGCCCACCGGGTATGGCAAAAGTTTGATTTATCAGCTGGCTCCGCTAGTGGGACGACGCGTGGGTCTGCACAACCCGCTGGTGATCGGCAACAGTGGTTTAGTGCCATTCTGTTTTCTACCGTTCTACACTCACCAAATAGCCTACTTAACTCTGTGCTACAATCCTACTACTAGCCTGGTAGCCAAACGCCAACTAGCTAGCTAAGCTGCTGCACTCGTTTTGAGACTACATTCTGGTGTGTTCTTCCGGTGACGCTGTCTACGAAATCCATGTTCATCGCTCTGACTGGTTGGCTCTGACTGGTTACCCATCCAATAGCGTGGCGTTGTGTAAAGAGAAAACTTGACAGACAGCGGTTATCCCGCCCACAAATTCGCCTAGACTTTCTAGACTGCCCCCGTAGCAAATGCAGTTTGCGGCCACTGGGGACAGTCTAGATCCTAGGCTATCAGTAAACGCCGTCGAAGGCTAAATACCTACAGGTGAACTTTTTAAAAACTTTTTTGTCAGTGGGTCCACAACCTCGGTACCAAAAGGTTCAGCCACAATTATGGTTTGTTTTATTTGTAAAGATCTGACGTCAACATGTATTGCATGTTTGTTGACTTTGGTCGCTAGCGGTAGCGACTAATGTAAACAAACATGTAGCTCATCTCTAGTGTCTAAACCATATTAAAACAATGTAAATCAACATTTAAGCACAAGCTAATGATATATAGAACATCCACTAAAAAAAGTTAGCTTTGGAACAAACCAAGTGGTCGCTGCAGACATGGGCATTAGCATTAGCATTAGCAGATTTAAAATCCACTTTTTACAGTGTTTTTCTGTGACTTTTTGTCCATTTCTCACCTTCGTGAATGTTTGTCGCAGCCGTAAACTGCACAGAACAGACATTTTCACAACTGAAAATGTACTCAGCTTCACTTCCTGGTGCAGTCTACACTGAAAAAGGTTTGGCTTTTTATCTCATAATTGTAACTTTTATTCTCATAATTTTGACTTTTTATGGTCACACATAAAAATTGGATACAATTATTTTAATTTAACTAATTGAACTGTGTGTGTGTTTTTATGTGTGACCTATTGAAGGAGATTTTTTAAAATTTGATTCAATGTTTTACTTTTTTCAGTGTATATAGCAGTGTGACGTCACGTGAACTATTACAAGAAGCTAAAACCAATAAAAGATAAAAGTACCTAACCATAAACACCACCCTCATCAGAGAAGTGACGATCATGGAATCAGACAGTGTTCAGGGGAAAAAAAAACTCACAGTCAGTGAGCAGTCGACGTGGAGCATGTGATGGCGAGTCAGGGTCGATACCAGACAGGGTGAAGGAAACCGGGAACAGAGGCTGAAGACGTGGCCGGGGCAGAAAACAGGACAGGAGACGGATGAGGGGGACGAGGTCAGGACGAAGACGGGTACGTTACGAGGAGCTGGCAGGAAGACGTGGTCAGGAGTACAGAGAGGAAGAGAAAAACACTGGAAAGTTCTAGAACAAACACTCCATGAATCTGGTCACTGGGTCGACCCAAACACACAACTCACACCAGAAAAGACACTTTAACAAAAGTTTATTTAGTAACAGATCATGTATTCCCAACAAGTTACTATCAGAAAAATATTCCCTGACGGTTTATTCCTGCTACGACTTTAACAGACTGGATAAAACAGCCGTTACAACGTAGTGAATATTTACTTTAAAAGTGGCCGAACTACCTGCGGAGTGATATGGTACCGGGAATCTAAAGTGACAAAACCCGTTGCCGTTGGCAGCGGGCGTTAATGCCGCAGCGGGCAGTTATCGAAAAAAAAATCTGCGCGCTGACGACTGGGAACGACTGGGAAGCTGCCGGAACGTTCTAGAGCAACGTGCGGTCCTCGAGGGCCGGGGTCCTACATGTTTTAAATGTTTCTCTCTTCCATTCCACCTGGAGGTCATTGCATCTTTATCAGTCTGATTATTAACTCTTTAAGTGTCAGCGCTGATGGGAATATATGATTTAGTTTAAATATTCAGAAAAAGTCTTTTTTAGTTTTGTGCATGGAAAAGGTGTCAAAAAACAAGAGCTTTTATTTTTATTTTATTTAAACATTTTCCAAAAGGCAAAATTAAAATTATTGGGAGCAAATTTCAATACCAGTTTTCTTCTTTAGTAATAAAAAAAATGTCCACATTATTTGTCATTTTGTAAATATTTATTAGTTTTTGTTGCTCATTTTGTTTATTTTTCTACATTTTGTTTATTTTAGTATTTTTTTTTCTTTGTTTTTCTGCCATTTGTGTCTTACTTTGCTCATGTTACCAATTATTTTCTTAGTTTACTATTCATTTTTGTTTTTGTTGTTGCTTATTTTATTTTATTTTTTACTTTTTTTACTGATTGCTAAAATCTCAGGAGTTAAAGGGTTAAACTGTATCACATGGAAGAATGAAATATCTAAACCATGCAGAACACCGGCCCTCAAGGACTGGAGTTTGACACCTGTGTTCTAGAGGGATCTAGAATAATAAAAAAATAAACATTTGTTCTGCTGGGGCTCCTCCCCTCAGCACACAAATAGAAAGGTCAAGCAAATGGGTCAAAAACACAAATAGTCAAAATTAGTCCAAAGAAAAACACACTAATGTTGAGCAGAAAGAGGGTCAATGCAGTACAGGTGTGGAGCAGGTCAAAGGTCATGAAACTGGGGTGTCCAAAAACCAGAGAAAAAAAAAACAGAGACACCAAGAGACAGACAGACCAAGAGACAGACAGGAAAATACGACAAGAAAATACACTCATAGATTATTTACCAAGAAAATATAACAAACTCACACTGAGCAGCGACACACACCTGGTATTTATACTGAAAAAGACAGGTGGGCCAACACCAGTGACAGGAAGTAAAGATAGAAACTGACAAAATAAAAGCTCAAGACACTAACAATGACAGAAAAAAAGACAAAAATTGACAGAAATAAGACAAAACAAGACAAAGGCCTGGGCTGAAAACAGCACTGATGAGCAATGTGGTGCCCTAGGCCAACACTAGGTGAACAACAGGCCAACACGAGGTGAACAATAGGCCAACAATAGGCCAACACTAGGTGAACAATAGGCCAACACTAGGTGAACAATAGGCCAACACTAGGTGAACAATAGGCCAACACTAGGCCAACACTAAGCCAAAGATAGGCCAACACTAGGCCAACATTAGGCCAACAATAGGCCAACACTAGGTCAACAATAGGCCAACACTAGGCCATCAGTAGGCCAACATTAGGCCAACACCAGGCCTACAATAGGACAACAATAGACCAACAGTAGGCCAGCAGTAGGCCAACAATAGGCCAACACTAGGCCAACAATAGGGCAACGATAGGCCAACAGCAGGCCGACACTACGCCAACATTAGGCCAACACTAGGACAACACTAGACCAACACTACACCAACAATAGGCCAACACTAGACCAACACTTGGCCAACACTACGCCAACAATAGGCCAACACTAGACCAACATTACACCAACAATAGGCCAACACTGCGCCAACACTAGACCAGCATTAGGCCAAGACTATGCCAACAGTAGATCAACACTAGGCCAACACTAGTCCAACACTTGGCCAACACTAGTCCAACACTTGGCCAACACTAGGACAACACTAGGCCAAGACTAGGCCAACACTAGATCAACACTACACCAACAATAGGCCAACACTAGATCAACACTACGCCAACTATAGGCCAATACTACACCAACACTAGTCCAACACTAGTCCAACACTAGGCCAACACCCCTCTTTCCTTTTAATGTACTTCTATATGATCATCTGTAAACATAGTGTCCTACATCTGATGGAGTACGTACCTCCCCTGACTATGAAGCACCACTAGATCCATACATGGAATGAATAGAGATAGCACTGCTAGGCTAACAGACAGACAGACAGACACAGACCAACAAACAAACCCACTCAAACATAATACCCCTCTCCCCTTCAGGGTTTGGGGTAAAAATCCAAACTACTAACCCTCATCTACCACTTGGAACATTTAAGACGGTCCCATGGTCAATCAGTCAGGGTATGTAAACTTCTGAACACAACTACATTGTCTCATTTGTCTGTTTTGGCAGAAGAAACACACTGATGAACCTCAACACAGCATTAACATGCAAGGTTTTACCCTCAGCTCATTAGTAATATAGTTGCAGGCAGCGCTTATTGATGTGGAGTCATGTTTCTTTCCCTCTGCTCAATAAACCAAATGATATTCCCCCCACTTTCACCTCTAAGTTTGGCTAAATCTTGAGGGAAATAAGTGGTTTAATGTATTCATGGAAGGAGGGATTACTTATACTTTTTTGTACAGTTGTCTAAATCCACGGTTCTCAAACTGGGGTCCGCGGACCCCTAGGGGGACGTGGCGCATGTCCAGGGGGTACGTGAAATTATTCACGGTTTTGTTTTATTTTTGTTTTATTTTTTTGCTGTTTTATTTTGAAATGCAGAAGTTTTATTTTGTAGCAAGCGGGCGGAAGTAACAGCGCTGTTTGACGCTAGCTTGACTAAATTGAAACGGAGCGAGTCACAGGCTATTTTTAGCCACCCTGCAGCGAACATGGATCGATTTTTGTGTCCGCCAAGTTCCTCAAGAAGTGGTAAAAGAAATGACAATGAAAATGACAATGACAAAAACAAACGCCCTAACCCTAAAAAGAGAAAGTACATTGATAGTTATATTGAGTTTGACAAGATCATCCCTCTCATTAAGTCTCTGTCTGTCTGTCTGTCTGTCTGTCTGTCTGTCTGTCTGTCTGTCTGTCTGTCTGTCTGTCTGTCTGTCTGTCTGTCTGTCTGTCTGTCTGTCTGTCAGTCACACACACACACACACATGGTTTTGTGTGTCTTTTGTTCCGTTTATTATTTTAAAATTATTTAAAATTGTTGTTTCTGAAGTGTTCATTTATATTATAATACCTGAAAATGTGGCTGGTTTGCACAAAAGCACTATTAAAAAAGGTTATCATTGTTTCATAATAATCATTGTTGAAGTGGTTTTTTATCATTTTCAGTATCGCCAGGATGAGGGGGGACATGGAAAAATGTCACCCCTCCAAGGGGGACCTGGGCCAAAAAAGTTTGACAACCCCTGGTCTAAATTACATGAGAAAAATGTACAGATACAGTACAGATACAGTACAGATACAGTACAGATACAGTACAGATACAGTACAGATGCAGTACAGATACAGTACAGATACAGTACAGATACAGTACAGATGCAGTACAGATACAGTACAGATACAGTACAGATACAGTACAGATGCAGTACAGATACAGTACAGATGCAGTACAGATGCAGTACAGATACAGTACAGATGCAGTACAGATGCAGTACAGATACAGTACAGATGCAGTACAGATACAGTACAGATACAGTACAGATACAGTACAGATGCAGTACAGATACAGTACAGATACAGTACAGATGCAGTACAGATGCAGTACAGATACAGTACAGATGCAGTACAGATACAGTACAGATACAGTACAGATACAGTACAGATACAGTACAGATACAGTACAGATGCAGTACAGATACAGTACAGATACAGTACAGATACAGTACAGATGCAATACAGATACAGTACAGATACAGTACAGATACAGTACAGATACAGTACAGATGCAGTACAGATACAGTACAGATGCAGTACAGATACAGTACAGATACAGTACAGATACAGTACAGATGCAGTACAGATACAGTACAGATGCAGTACAGATACAGTACAGATAAAGTACAGATACAGTACAGATACAGTACAGATGCAGTACAGATAAAGTACAGATACAGTACAGATACAGTACAGATGCAGTACAGATACAGTACAGATACAGTACAGATACAGTACAGATGCAGTACAGATGCAGTACAGATACAGTACAGATAAAGTACAGATACAGTACAGATACAGTACAGATGCAGTACAGATACAGTACAGATACAGTACAGATGCAGTACAGATGCAGTACAGATACAGTACAGATGCAGTACAGATGCAGTACAGATACAGTACAGATACAGTACAGATAAAGTACAGATGCAGTACAGATACAGTACAGATGCAGTACAGATGCAGTACAGATAAAGTACAGATACAGTACAGATACAGTACAGATGCAATACAGATACAGTACAGATACAGTACAGATACAGTACAGATACAGTACAGATGCAGTACAGATACAGTACAGATGCAGTACAGATGCAGTACAGATACAGTACAGATACAGTACAGATACAGTACAGATGCAGTACAGATGCAGTACAGATACAGTACAGATACAGTACAGATACAGTACAGATGCAGTACAGATACAGTACAGATACAGTACAGATGCAGTACAGATACAGTACAGATGCAGTACAGATGCAGTACAGATACAGTACAGATGCAGTACAGATGCAGTACAGATACAGTACAGATACAGTACAGATGCAGTACAGATGCAGTACAGATGCAATACAGATAAAGTACAGATGCAGTACAGATACAGTACAGATACAGTACAGATGCAGTACAGATGCAGTACAGATACAGTACAGATACAGTACAGATGCAGTACAGATGCAGTACAGATACAGTACAGATGCAGTACAGATGCAGTACAGATGCAGTACAGATACAGTACAGATGCAGTACAGATGCAGTACAGATACAGTACAGATACAGTACAGATGCAGTACAGATACAGTACAGATGCAGTACAGATACAGTACAGATACAGTACAGATGCAGTACAGATACAGTACAGATGCAGTACAGATGCAGTACAGATGCAGTACAGATACAGTACAGATACAGTACAGATACAGTACAGATGCAGTACAGATACAGTACAGATACAGTACAGATGCAGTACAGATACAGTACAGATACAGTACAGATGCAGTACAGATACAGTACAGATGCAGTACAGATACAGTACAGATAAAATACAGATACAGTACAGATGCAGTACAGATACAGTACAGATACAGTACAGATACAGTACAGATGCAGTACAGATGCAGTACAGATGCAGTACAGATACAGTACAGATACAGTACAGATGCAGTACAGATACAGTACAGATACAGTACAGATACAGTACAGATGCAGTACAGATACAGTACAGATGCAGTACAGATACAGTACAGATAAAGTACAGATACAGTACAGATACAGTACAGATGCAGTACAGATAAAGTACAGATACAGTACAGATACAGTACAGATGCAGTACAGATACAGTACAGATACAGTACAGATACAGTACAGATGCAGTACAGATGCAGTACAGATACAGTACAGATAAAGTACAGATACAGTACAGATACAGTACAGATGCAGTACAGATACAGTACAGATACAGTACAGATGCAGTACAGATGCAGTACAGATACAGTACAGATGCAGTACAGATACAGTACAGATACAGTACAGATAAAGTACAGATGCAGTACAGATACAGTACAGATGCAGTACAGATGCAGTACAGATAAAGTACAGATACAGTACAGATACAGTACAGATACAGTACAGATGCAGTACAGATACAGTACAGATAAAGTACAGATACAGTACAGATACAGTACAGATGCAGTACAGATACAGTACAGATGCAGTACAGATAAAGTACAGATACAGTACAGATACAGTACAGATGCAGTACAGATGCAGTACAGATGCAGTACAGATACAGTACAGATGCAGTACAGATGCAGTACAGATGCAGTACAGATACAGTACAGATGCAGTACAGATACAGTACAGATACAGTACAGATGCAGTACAGATACAGTACAGATACAGTACAGATGCAGTACAGATGCAGTACAGATACAGTACAGATACAGTACAGATGCAGTACAGATGCAGTACAGATGCAGTACAGATACAGTACAGATACAGTACAGATGCAGTACAGATACAGTACAGATACAGTACAGATACAGTACAGATGCAGTACAGATACAGTACAGATACAGTACAGATACAGTACAGATGCAGTACAGATACAGTACAGATACAGTACAGATGCAGTACAGATACAGTACAGATACAGTACAGATACAGTACAGATGCAGTACAGATGCAGTACAGATACAGTACAGATACAGTACAGATACAGTACAGATGCAGTACAGATACAGTACAGATACAGTACAGATACAGTACAGATGCAGTACAGATACAGTACAGATACAGTACAGATGCAGTACAGATACAGTACAGATACAGTACAGATACAGTACAGATGCAGTACAGATGCAGTACAGATGCAGTACAGATGCAGTACAGATGCAGTACAGATAAAGTACAGATACAGTACAGATGCAGTACAGATGCAGTACAGATGCAGTACAGATACAGTACAGATACAGTACAGATACAGTACAGATAAAGTACAGATGCAGTACAGATACAGTACAGATACAGTACAGATACAGTACAGATACAGTACAGATAAAGTACAGATACAGTACAGATAAAGTACAGATGCAGTACAGATACAGTACAGATACAGTACAGATACAGTACAGATACAGTACAGATAAAGTACAGATACAGTACAGATACAGTACAGATACAGTACAGATAAAGTACAGATACAGTACAGATACAGTACAGATACAGTACAGATGCAGTACAGATACAGTACAGATACAGTACAGATGCAGTACAGATGCAGTACAGATACAGTACAGATACAGTACAGATGCAGTACAGATGCAGTACAGATACAGTACAGATGCAGTACAGATACAGTACAGATACAGTACAGATACAGTACAGATGCAGTACAGATGCAGTACAGATGCAGTACAGATACAGTACAGATGCAGTACAGATGCAGTACAGATACAGTACAGATGCAGTACAGATGCAGTACAGATGCAGTACAGATACAGTACAGATGCAGTACAGATGCAGTACAGATGCAGTACAGATGCAGTACAGATACAGTACAGATGCAGTACAGATACAGTACAGATACAGTACAGATGCAGTACAGATACAGTACAGATACAGTACAGATACAGTACAGATGCAGTACAGATGCAGTACAGATGCAGTACAGATACAGTACAGATACAGTACAGATACAGTACAGATGCAGTACAGATACAGTACAGATGCAGTACAGATAAAGTACAGATACAGTACAGATACAGTACAGATGCAGTACAGATGCAGTACAGATGCAGTACAGATACAGTACAGATGCAGTACAGATGCAGTACAGATGCAGTACAGATGCAGTACAGATGCAGTACAGATACAGTACAGATACAGTACAGATGCAGTACAGATACAGTACAGATACAGTACAGATACAGTACAGATGCAGTACAGATGCAGTACAGATGCAGTACAGATACAGTACAGATGCAGTACAGATGCAGTACAGATACAGTACAGATGCAGTACAGATACAGTACAGATACAGTACAGATGCAGTACAGATGCAGTACAGATGCAGTACAGATGCAGTACAGATACAGTACAGATACAGTACAGATACAGTACAGATGCAGTACAGATGCAGTACAGATACAGTACAGATACAGTACAGATACAGTACAGATGCAGTACAGATACAGTACAGATACAGTACAGATGCAGTACAGATGCAGTACAGATACAGTACAGATACAGTACAGATGCAGTACAGATACAGTACAGATGCAGTACAGATGCAGTACAGATGCAGTACAGATACAGTACAGATACAGTACAGATAAAGTACAGATACAGTACAGATACAGTACAGATACAGTACAGATACAGTACAGATACAGTACAGATGCAGTACAGATGCAGTACAGATACAGTACAGATACAGTACAGATGCAGTACAGATACAGTACAGATGCAGTACAGATGCAGTACAGATACAGTACAGATACAGTACAGATAAAGTACAGATACAGTACAGATACAGTACAGATACAGTACAGATACAGTACAGATACAGTACAGATACAGTACAGATGCAGTACAGATGCAGTACAGATACAGTACAGATACAGTACAGATGCAGTACAGATACAGTACAGATGCAGTACAGATACAGTACAGATACAGTACAGATGCAGTACAGATGCAGTACAGATACAGTACAGATACAGTACAGATACAGTACAGATACAGTACAGATGCAGTACAGATACAGTACAGACACAGTACAGAAGCGGCTCAGACTTTACAGGACTGAGTCAATTATCATCATCTTCTCACATTCATTGAATGTTAACGACAGGTCATTAAGGACAAGTTATTGTTTAAACTTTATTGGATGTCTCTTTAATAATCACTATCTTTGACACCAGGAAGTAGTCCATGTATGTAAAAACTAAAAATTGCTAAATTGGTTTCTGTCTTGATGTGCACTTGAAATTAAAAGGTTACATTTCCATAATTATCCTGTTCATCTCAACTCCAGCTCCGTGTCTGAAAGTTACTCCACAGTTTAAGAAATGGAGGATGGATATGAGAAACAAACCTTTAGATGTGTTCCTATGGTTCTGTCAGCATGTTTGCATGTGTAGTCATGCTGCACAGAGCCATGAATCCTCCCACTGCCATCTGTACATGCTGTTCACTCTGTGCTCCTTACAGGTAGGACACGGCAGCCAAACCTACACTTATGTGTCTGAGCCAAACCAATACAATGAGCCGTGCTGTGCAGAGCTGGTACATTAACCCTTTCACTCCTGACACTTCAGCAATTCTAAAAATAAGATCAAATAAGCAACAAAATGAACAAAAACTGCCAAAGTGATCAGTAAAATGAACATTAAACTAACAAAATAATATGTAACATGACCAAAGTAAGACAAGTAAGATCAAAAATAATCAAATAAAAATACAAAAAAATATCAGACTGAAACTAATAAATATTCACAAAATAACAAATAACATGAAAAATGCAAAAATAAAAACAAAACAACCCCCCCAAATTAAGTAAAAAAAAAAAAGGAATAAATGACTAGTGTTGTAATTTGGTTCCTTGGTTTACGTCTTTGGTTTGGTTCTTTTCGACACCTGGAAATCAGTTCCATCAACAAAATTCTCAGTAAAATAATACAAAATAAGTTGAATTTTTTCTGAATGTTGAAACTAAACCATCCATTCAGTCAAAATAATGCATTAAAACGTCTGGTCCATTTTTCATGACTCCACAGTAAATCCATCAAAATCACGGCTTCAATAGACGACGTGTTTCTCGAACCCTCGTTAATGCGACTCGTTAGCAACAAACAAACACAACATCCATAATACGGACGGAGCCATAAATACCAGCTCCGGGAGAAACGTCAGGAACGGAAAGACAAATTCTGTCCGGTTCCAGATTAAGGTTCGAGGTCCATTTATGTCCAGCAGGTTCATCTACTGTCATGACCTTAAAGGGAAAGTTCAGGATTTATCCACATGTATCATTGGTCTGTTCATGACTGGTCAACTGGACTGACCTGTGACCCCAGACCTCCTCCCTCACCCTCACCTGTCTGATGGATGGACCCCCCCCCCATCTACAAATGGACATTCATCTATAGTCTGTCTGTCCATGGGAGTGGATCTGTCCTTCACTGTGGTTCTCTCCAAGGTTTCTTCTTTTTTCCCATTGGGTTTTGGAGTTTTTTCTTGCTGAGAAGGAGGGTCTAAGGACAGGGGGAGGGTCTAAGGACAGGGGGAGGGTCTAAGGACAGTGGGAGGGTCTAAAGACAGTGGGAGGGCCTAAGGACATGGGGAGAGTCTAAGGACAGGGGGAGAGTCTAAGGACAGGGGGAGGGTCTAAAGACAGTGGGAGGGTCTAAGGACAGAGAGAGGGTCTAAGGACAGTGGGAGGGTCTAAGGATAGGGGGAGGGCCTAAGGATAGGGGGAGGATCTAAGGACAGGGGTAGGGTCTTAGGACAGGGGGAGGATCTAAGGACAGTGGGAGGGTCTATGGACAGTGGGAGGGTCTATGGACAGTGGGAGGGTCTAAGGACAGTGGGAGGGTCTCAGGACAGGGGGAGGGTCTTAGGACAGGGGGAGGATCTAAGGACAGTGGGAGGGTCTATGGACAGTGGGAGGGTCTAAGGACAGTGGGAGGGTCTAAGGACAGGGGTAGGGTCTTAGGACAGGGGGAGGATCTAAGGACAGTGGGAGGGTCTATGGACAGTGGGAGGGTCTAAGGACAGTGGGAGGGTCTAAGGACAGGGGGAGGGTCTAAGGACAGAGGATGCTCTCTCCTGTAAAGCCCTGTGAGACAGATTTGGGATCTATAAATAAAATTGAACTGGATCAGTGTCTTTACTCTGGTGTACCTACAGTATCCTGTGAGCCCAGTGTTTGTACTTCATAGTACAGAGGTACTTGTAAATATGAAAGACCCAGCTAAAAAGTAATCCAAGTAACGAAAAACCTTTACCTCAATTTTTCGTCTCTGAATACGAAATAAAATTCTATTTACGAAAGGAAACTGAAACCTCAGAGACATAATTACTGTGTACATTACTGTACGTAACTACATAATGTACATAAATACGTTATGTATGTACTGTACGTATCATCCCATTGGCTGTGAGGGATCTACCCATGATGCTTTTGGTGACCTTTGACCCTCATTCATCACAGAGTTCTAACCATACACATGTAAAGGAGAGAGACACGGCTGCTCCACAAGTGCTCCCACCGTAACCCCACCCACCACCAACCCAAAGAAAGTGACCGACACCAACAGAAGTGAAACAGGAGATTATTAAAAAAGGAGGAGGAGCCATCACTCCACCAGCACCAACAAAAGACATGGAGACAAAACCCCACCAAACCTGCGGAAAAAAACACCCCGAAAAAAAATGTCCATGAGCCGTGTCATTGCTCACCCCAAAGGTGTATATGTGCACCTGTGCCCCCCAGGAAGATCACAAAAAGGATCTGGATCTACTCTGGATCTACACCCACCCAACGTCTGCCAACAAACACCACTGAAGGTGAAAGTGACAATTAAAACAAACCCAATGGTATGAAAATGACCCACATGTCTGGGATGAAAATGACCCACATGTCTGGTATAAAAATGACCCACATGTTTGGTTCATTTAATGGTTTAATGTTTAATGTTCAGTCAGTGACACATTTACCCACTGACACTAATACATTATAATCTAGAATATACTGTTTATAAAAGTGAAAACACATGTTTAATATAAAATTGTTACATTTGTATCATATTTAAAGGGTTTAGAGGTTAGTATTTGGGGCCTTGGAATCAATCAGGCTTTTTACATGTAAAATGTGACTCTATTTACAAAAAATTCACAATACGAAAGCCAGTGTTGTACTTGAACGAGTTCATTGAACGATCGTTCACGAACTATATCATATTTTTGACGAACGTGAACGACTCGTTGACTTTTGCCAAATGAACTGGAAGTTGTGAACGTGGTTATTCTGGCATTTATTGAACTGTGCTTTTATTTAGTTCATATTTAGTTCTTATCACGTTGTAATTATTGAGTCCTATAAGGAATAAAATGGGATCAAAACACAATATTATCATAGATGTCATTTTTATATTATTCTGAACTAATGTTGGAAACATAATGTTGTGGAATAACCAATGAGAAGAGAGAGAGAGAGAGAGAGAGAGAGAGAGAGAGAGAGAGAGAGAGAGAGAGAGAGAGAGAGGGGTGCAGAGAGTTTTTGGAAGCGGAGAAAAAGAGTTAAATGTACAGAGTGTGACCAGAGCAGGTGTTGTCCCATTCTTGTAAATAAACATTGAAAACAAAACTCAGTGAAACCACTCCTTATGTTCTAAGAACCTGCAGAGGGAAGTTAACCCTGGGGTAAGGTACTTACTTCAGCCTGGAGGACGGCATTTTCCCCTGATTTTTGATTACAGGATAACGTTAGGAACAGTTAATAACACGTTTACAATAACACAAAAAAAGAAGGAAAAAGTTCATTTTGGGATCCATGAACTTCTAGTTGATAATTTGTAAGAATGAACGATGAACTGAACTAATTCATATTGACTAACTTGAACTGAACTTTGAACTAGTTCCTAATTAAGGTGAACTTTCCCAACACTGACGAAACCACTTATGGAACTAATGAATTTCGTAAGTAGAGGCACCACTGTAGTTGTATTTTTGTTCTGTTATTTTCCGGGAACTGTTGACGATACAAGTAAATCATGTAAAATAACTGATGTGTTTTGTGATAATACTATTTATCTGAAATGATCCCAGTAACAAGTGAATGGTAAATGGACTGCACTTATATAGTTCTTTTCCACCTTCATGGTGCTCAAAGTTCTTTACTTAGTTCAAAATGCAGCAGCAAGATTATTAACAGGATCAAATAGAAGAGAACACATCACCCCTGTGCTCCAAACCCTGACCCCTGACCCTATCACCCCTGTGCTCCAAACCCTGACCCCTGACCCCTAACCCTATCACCCCTGTGCTCCAAACCCTTCACTGGCTACCAGTTGAGTCTAGAATTAAATTTAAAATCCTCCTCCTTACATATAAAGCCATTAATGGTATGGGCCCCTCTTATCTTAAAGATGATCTGGTTCCGTACCAACCCAATAGAACCCTTCGTTCTCAGAATGCAGGTTTATTGAAAGTTCCTAGGGTTTCTAAAAGTACAGTAGGAGCTAGAGCCTTTAGTTACCATGGTTACTGTCTTATGGAATCATCTTCCCTTTAATATTAAAGATGCCGACACAGTCTCTACATTTAAAATTAGGCTTAAAACATTCCTGTTTGAGAAAGACTATGGTCAGGTTAGTTAAAAATGATGTGACTCATATATCATGGATACATGATGTATGAGTCACAGTTCAGTCTAGGCTGCCCTAGGAGTTAGAATGCTGGGGGAAGTACAGACACTGAGTTCTTTCTTCTCTTTCTCTCCCTCACACCTGTTTCTGTCATTTTTATAACATATCTTTCATACCAAGTCTGTTCATGACTAGTCACCTGGTGTCCCCCCCCCCCCTGGGGGGAGTGGTGGCTCTCCTGACAGTGTCTGCACGGGAGCCATGGACGACAGGATCTGCAGTATCTCGCCTGTGCCGACCTGTGACCCCGGACCCCCGCCCCTGCCTGTCTGGACCAGCCCCCCCTCCTTCATTTATACATGGACGTTCATCTATAGCCTGTCCGTCCATGGGAGTGGATCTGTCCTTCAGTGTGGTTCTCCTCAAGATTTCTTCTTTTTCCCACTGGGTTTGGAAGGTTTTTCTGCTGAGAAGGAGGGTCTAAAGACAGGGGGAGGGTCTAAGGACAGGGGATGCTTGGGACTTTTCATGTATTTCTGTAGTTGATTGTGTTTTTGTAAAACCCTTTGAGACGACTTTGTTGTGATTTAGGGCTTTATAAATAAAATTTAATTGAATTATTTTAGTCAACATTGAAATTCCGGTTTAAGTAACAGTTTAACCTACCAGTTAGACCCGCTGGATACGACGGAGGAAAGAGACATGAGATTGGTTTAAGCTTCAAACAGGTCTTTGAGGGAGGAGGGTCAACCACACCAATTATCTGGCAGAGCACTGGACAGTCATGACGACCAGAAAACCTCTGACCACAGAGCAGACATTTTCATCAAACTACTTCACTCCCTGCCCTCCATCTGAAAATCATACGCTGTTTATATAACAATGTGTCGTCATGTGAAATCAGCGTATTGAATACATCGGGTTTTTCACGGCAAAAAAATATTACACTGATCATGTAGAAGGTTTAAAAGTCATGGATCTAATATGATGTGTTTGGTAGAATACGGAAAATTTTATTTGTTATTGGAAATCACTTTGTCTTAAAATGTACAATAAGGATGACATTTATTTATTGTGTATTATTTGTTTTTAGATGAAGGTAAAAACCATTCCCATCACTTTGCTGATAGTTTTCCAACTGCAGGTCTCAGTTGATTGTTGTTGGATTGTTTCCAGACCATAATGTGATTATAAAATGATTCAGTCTTACTTTTAGGCTGGGAATTGAATGGGTAAATATAACAGTCATGATCTAATGGACAAGAACCTGGCATTCAGACACATAACTCTGTGCATGTTAATATTGATCTTTGTCTTTTTTTTTACTCTGTGGAGAGAAAAGGCTGCAGTTTTCAGACGGGTGGGAGGGGGCAGAGGTGATGTTTCTCAGACTGCAAAGGAAGCTCAGCTTGAATAAAAATGAAATGGTCAAATATGTTCAGACGTTCACCTCTTAAACCAGTTTGTTCAGAATCACTTCCTTATTATAAAAGGACTGAGTGGATGTTGTTCACTTCTCATATGTTTTCTTCTATGGTGTTATGACTATATATAGAATAGAATAGAATAGAATAGAATAGAATAGAATAGAAGAGAATGCCCTTTATTTTCATTATATCCTTGAAATGTGGAGTATTGGGGATGTAATGGTTTTACATTCGCCACCACCGCTACTTATGGTCTTTCGTGTTAACACGTTATCTTTTGAACGGCTGGAGGGATTTGTCCCAAATTTGGTGTGCTAATGCTCTAGGATGGGGCTTAAAGATGTCATTCCGCTGAAAATCACTTTTCCACTTTTGTCCTTTTGGAATCTGATGGCTCACCCAACGTTACCATGGTGATGGCTCACCCAGCGTTGCCATGGTGACGGCTCACCCAGCGTTACCATGGTGACGGCCCACCCAGCGTTACCGTGGTGATGGCTCATCCAGCGTTACCATGGTGATGGCTCACCCAGCGTTACCATGGTGATGGCTCACCCAGACCTTTAACAGTGGTTCATCACCTCCACTGGCTGCATACTGCATTCACACAAAACAACAACAGGAACCAGGGACCCAGAAAAAGACGGTCCATCTGACGACAGATGGACTTTAGTCACATTCACCTGGGGTTAAGCCCTTCCCCCATTGCAGCAAATCTGAAGTAGCATTAGCATTAGCATCTACAAGAGCAGATGGCGCCACAGTAGCTGCTGCTGTGCTTTTTATTTGATTTGAATGCTTTATTTTGAACATGTGCAGACAATAATCAATACAACAATAATCAATACAATAACAATAATAATAATAATGATAGTACACAATGACATGTCCGAAAAGGAGTGGGATGAAGCATAAGCTTATTTAATCCTGCCCCTTCTTCACTTCCACAATAACCTGAATTCATTTTATAGCAATAGAGTGTATAGAACAAAAATGATGATAATAATAATAATAAATAATTGAAGTACTAAACATATACATATATACAAAAAAACCCAGAACAACAACAACAACAAATGAGCAGATAGGAAAGTAGTTAACAAATAGAATTTTTTTTTCTTTTTCTAATTTGTCTGCATTTTGTTCTCATTTATTAACCCCACAGAGGGGGAGTCAACAATGCTGGAGATCAGTGCATATTCCAGTCTTGCAGCCAAATACTCCAATATTTAGTGCATGTGTGTGACCATCACCGGTCCTCCCCGAAAGCTGAGCAGACGTCCTTTATTAGAACTCTCTATTACAAGCCAGGGAGGGCAGTTGGATCAAACTGGTTCATGTGTCTCTGTGGAAATAAAGACTATTTTTTTACTGCACGTTTTCAAAACAAGTGACGTCACCAAACCTAGCTGGATGTTACTCTGGGATGGTAAACACACACAGAGCCAGAGGGGAGGGGGGAGTGTTCTTTCACACATTCTGAGCCAATCACAGACGCCTCATCAGCGCGTCATGGACATGTATGAGGAAGTAGAAGTAAACTCTGTTGTTCCACCTCCAGTCATTTTTCTACCGTGAAAAAACAACTGGAAACAAAACAATCTGAACGTTTTTATAAATAGAACCAACACACAATGAATTCAATAACAATGAAGAACAACAATATTAATAAATAAGCATAAAATGAGTCCTTTAATAAAGTTAATATTAATAAATAACCATAGAATGAGTCCTTTAATAAAGTTAATATTAATAAATAACCATAGAATGAGTCCTTGAAGGGAGTGGCGCCATTTTCTCTTGTAGATGCTAATGCTAATGCTACTTCAGATTCGCTGCAATGGTGGAGGGGCTTAACCCCAGGTGGGTGACACCAATGTCCTGGTGACATGTAGTGAGTGTCTGGTTTCTCTGTTGTTTTCTATGAATGGTGGTAAATCCACCAGTGGAGGGGACACACCACGCAGACAGTAGAGGGGACACACCACGCAGACAGTAGAGGGGACACACCACGCAGACAGTGGAGGGGACACACCACGCAGACAGTGGAGGGGACACACCACGCAGACAGTGGAGGGGACACACCACGCAGACAGTGGAGGGGACACACCACGCAGACAGTGGAGGGGACACACCACGCAGACAGTGGAGGGGACACACCACGCAGACAGTGGAGGGGACACACCACGCAGACAGTGGAGGGGACACACCACACAGCAAACACAGCATGTGTTGGTAACTCTGGGTGACCCATCACCATGGTAACTCTGGGTGACCCTTCAGATTCCAAAAGTAGAAAAGTGTTTTTCAGTGGAACGACGCCTTCAGACTAACACTGTTGGTTATTGACAGAACACTGGAAAAGACGCCTACTGGGTTTGATCAGGTCACAGTATTTTTATAGGAAAGGAACGGAGGCAGAATTTATATAGAATTTTATGACATGAGTCAAAACGAGCTTCACTGTTTGAAAGAGCAGCAGGCGACACTGGTGGGAGGACAGGAAGGAAGGAAAAAACTAATCAGGAATAGTAAATGTAGAGGCATCAGAAACAAAAGAACAAAAGTAGCAGCAGAAGAATGTTTTAAATACAGCAGCACCCCAGGTCTAATCCAATTTCTGTGACGTTTCCAACTTCTTCATTCAAACCCTGTGGACGACACAAAATTAATTTAGCACTTTTCAGCCCAAGCTCATTTACAGCAACAAACTGCTATTGAATTGAAGTCATTATTTGTGCACATATATATATATATATATATATATATATATATATATATATATATATATATGTGTGTGTGTGTGTGTGTGTGTGTATTTTCCTGGGAGATACTTGGCTTTCACATCACTTGCTTTATTGCCTTTTGTCCTTCGTCATTACACATAATGCATACAATGTCCTCTGTGGACGTCATCAAGTCCAGCATACCAAACAGCTCCACTGCGTATTATATGATTCCAAGGCTCACAATTCCCTAAACAAATGATGTAATCATATGCATAAAGAGACGTGTAATAAAAGTCACACCACACGCCTGAATACTTTGCATAGAACAGAGTAGAAGTGAATATTGTCTCCTCTGCTGCAGCATATGTGACTATCTATCAGAGGAAATGCTTGGTCAGAGATAGAAACAACAAAATTCACTTCCTGTTTTATTTCCCCCATGACCCAATTTTATGGACACCTGTGCACACCACCAGTTTCATATACGGAGCAATAAATGGTTTTGCAGGCTGTGCTTTTCAAAAAAACTCCTCTTCGTAAAATATTAAAACTCAAGTACAGTGTTATTCTGCCAGTTTGTGGAGAGCCACTTTACTTTGAATGTGGCTGCAAAAGGAAGAGGAAGAAGAAGAAGCAGAGAGTGAGTCTGTGACTGAGGATAGAACCCTTTGATAGAGTGAAAAGGTCAACGTGTGCAACTGTGCTCACAGATAGAAGTGATGGTTTGGAAGTGTGTGTTCTGAACTAACGCTGGATGGAACACTGACACATGTACAGGACTGTAGAAAAAATAATAATATGAACTAAAGAATCACTCTGAATGAACAGACATCCACCAAGGAGGTTGTGTCTGTCTGTCTGTTAGCAACATTAGTCAAAAAGTTAAGGATGGATTTTAATACAATGTCCAGGATGTGTTGGAAGCGTCACAAGGAACTAGGGTTGTCAAAAAAATCGATTTTAGATACTAAATCGATATTGACCCTTGGTATCTAATTAGATACTAAGTTGCTGTAAAATCAATTTTTGTTTTTATGGCGCGTCGCCGCTTTTTTGTAGCGGGTAACGTTAAGAATTGTAAACAGGCATCAACGCGGTCAGCTCTGGCACAACCGTAATGCCGGCGTGTAAGTTAAAGTCTCTTTTTTTCTCCAGCTGCCTCTGACAGCACACGGGATGACGCCAGTGCGACCACAGACCTATACACTATTTCTATAGGTCTGTGATTGGACCATCCGATGTAACTTTGCTTTTAAAGGCCTCGATATAGTCGAACGTTTATGCGCGCGGGCGGCAGCCAGGCGGTAGCGCATAGTATCACGTTACCACCACGGAGGCCACCGTGAGCATGTCAGCCTATCATTTTTGACGTGCACGCTGCTAGTCCCGCAAGGGGTCCGCGGTGGTCACATGATGCAATACGCTGCCGCCCGCGCACATAATGGCTCGACCATAAAGAGTCTTACAGTTAGCACTGCAGAAGGGCTTGAACAAAAAGATAGACCTACCTTAACTTACCAAGAGATAGACATGCATTTATTCTGCACCCGCACTCACTACCTTTTTTTAACAGTCCATGGAGGACATTTTAAAAGGAATCCCTCACATCTCCAGTATCGAAATTAGTATCGAGTATTATCCTTAGTATCAGTATCGAGTTGGAAATTTTAGTATCGTGACAACCCTACAAGGAACAAATAATTACATTTTGATGGTGATCTGGAAGTGATGCAGAATCCAGGATCTCTTCCGGATCACCACCAGAATGTAATCATTTATTCCTTGGGACATTTAGATAGTAGGGCGGCTGTGGCTTAGTTGGTAGAGTGGGTCGCCCAATGACCGAGAGGTTGGCGGTTCGCGTCCCGGCTCTGGCTGTCTGCATGTCCTTGGGCAAGACACTGAACCCTAACTTAGGCCCCCAGTAGGACTGACCTTAGACCTTAGAAACCTACTGGTGTATGAGTGTGTGTGTGAATGGGTGAATGAGAGGCTAATGTAAAGCGCTTTGAACCATGAAGGTGGAAAAGAACTATATAAATGCAGAACATTTACCATTTACATTTTCAACACATCCTGAACATTGTATCCAAATCCATTTGTACGTTTTTGAGTAATGTTGCTGACAGTCAATCTCCAGTGAAAACATAACCTCTTTTGTGGAGGAAATCCATAGATTTTAGATACATTTCAGTTGTTCCTGTAGTAAAATAATAATAGTTTGGGCCAGTGTGTGTGTTTTTGTAATTAGCTAAAGACACTGGAAATATCAGTGTGTGATAAAATAGAGGAAAAACTAGAAGGTCAACTGAATCTGTATCATTCATTCCTTTTTCAAAATAAAACCAAAAATAAGACAATGAAACAGAAACAACAAGTTGTTTCTTCATTATTTTCTCCAAAACCAAAATGAAAAAAACAAATAATGATGCTTTTAATAACCCAGTCACTTCTTCTTTTCATTTTCATCAGAATCACTTTCTTTGGGCTCATGATGAATAATAAATACGTACTGTAATAAAGTTTAAATGAACACACTGGGAAAAACTCACCAAACAACAGTAACTCTGTGATGAATGAGGGTCAAAGGTCACCAAAAGCATCATGGGTAGCTCCCTCAAAGCCAATGGGATGATTCGTACAGTACTGTATCCATATATGTGTATTATTAAATAATTATAAACACATGAGTACATATATATGTTTCAATATATAGAAATGAGCATTTTTAAATATATCGTAATATATTGACAATATATATATATATATATATATTTTTACAATATATTTTTCTGTATATTATACACATGTATTACTTATGTTCAGTATATTTGATAGCCAGTATATGGAGAGATACATTTTTGTTTCATAAGGGAAAGTTGCTTACACATTTGTGACATGTGACAGAATTGCTGATACTCCTCATGTATACATGTCATTGTTGTTAAATAAGAGTGTTTTTCAGTGAGGGTTAGTGGTAATTATTAGGATATCACTATGGTTTGACAAAAGGTAATGAAAGTCATACACTCCTTCAATATTCAGAGAAATAACAAATGTTTTAATATATTTGAACAGAATTTCCAGCTTATTGTGTCATAGTCATGAAATACTAGAATAAAAATAGATGAAAGCTAGTTTAGGACTGAGAGCTTTGACAAAATAAAAGTGTTTGTATTGTTTGTAATTCAGTCTGTAAAGTGACATGTGAAGAAAAGCCTGACATATTCTGGGCTGTTTTTCACATTTTCCTCATAAGCTTCATTAGAGTCTGTAACAGTAATAATACAGTTCAATACGCTTTGATTTAACTCAACATTCAATGGTTAAATAGACCTGAGTTCGTGTGTGTGTGTGTCAGTAATCAGCTGATGACAGGATGTTTACTAGTTCAGAGCTCATAGAAAATGTGAGATTGTTTGCTACTAATGTGTTATGGAAGTGGATGAAATGAGTTAAAAGGAGCAGAAAGAAAGATTCTAAAAAACTAGATGAGTGGTAGAGTTCAGACCTTAGTGAAGCAGCACCAGTCTGTGCTAACGCTAACACATTAAACTAGATCAGTGGTAGAGTTCAGACCTCAGTGAAGCAGCACCAGTCTGTGCTAACGCTAACGCTAACACATTAAACTAGATCAGTGGTAGAGTTCAGACCTCAGTGAAGCAGCACCAGTCTGTGCTAATGCTAACACTAACACATTAAACTAGATCAGTGGTAGAGTTCAGACCTCAGTGAAGCAGCACCAGTCTGTGCTAACGCTAATGCTAACACATTAAACTAGATGAGTGGTAGAGTTCAGACCTGAGTGAAGCAGCACCAGTCTGTGCTAATGCTAATGCTAACACATTAAACTAGATGAGTGGTAGAGTTCAGACCTCAGTGAAGCAGCACCAGTCTGTGCTAACGCCGATGCTAACGCTAACACATTAAACTAGATGAGTGGTAGAGTTCAGACCTGAGTGAAGCAGCACCAATCTGTGCTAATGCTAACGCTAACACATTAAACTAGATCAGTGGTAGAGTTCAGACCTCAGTGAAGCAGCACCAGTCTGTGCTAATGCTAATGCTAACACATTAAACTAGATCAGTGGTAGAGTTCAGACCTCAGTGAAGCAGCACCAGTCTGTGCTAATGCTAACGCTAACACATTAAACTAGATCAGTGGTAGAGTTCAGACCTCAGTGAAGCAGCACCAGTCTGTGCTAATGCTAACAATCCCTTAGAGGGTTTAAAGACATTCCCAGAAATCCCTGGTCCTGTTTTTCACATATGTGACCCACCACCAGTAAACCAGGCATAAGTGTGTGTAAATCCAAACAGAGTTATGTGTGTATCTTGGTAGAGTGGAAACTAAGGTTTAAGATGGTGAAAAAATGATGTTTCTATCACAAGTAGAACCAAAGTTATGGTCATTTTAATATCCACATTTGGACATATTTTACAATTTGCATATTTTTAGATATTGTCCGTTAAAGTTTTGGACTGTTTTGGGGTAGGAAGTCCTTAGCAACGCATAATAATTTGTATCCGATTGACACAAATTGTTGACAGATGTTAAAGGACACTCTGATGGACATGTCACAGAAGTTTTATATATTATAATAATAGGACAGAAGTGTGACGTATTATAATCATTTGGCTTACACCATTGGACAGAACATTCAATATAAGCTTTTACCTCGTACCAAACACTTGGGTGTTTACCCACGGAACGGAGATCGTTTTGTTCGGCGAAAAGAGGTGGAAGTCGTCTTTGTCTTTGCTCAGCAATACCTGAACTTTTGTCACCGCTTAAATAATTGACTCAATAAACACCTTTATTGATTGGATTTCAATGTAATGACCACAGGAAGTGAACATAGAGGTGTTAAGGTACCGTTTTTTGATAAGGTGTAAACACTAATAACAAATCACCTTCCAGCCTAAATTTGGCTGTAGCTCTGAACGGCTCAGCGCGACTTATGCCTGGTTTCGTGGTGGTGGGTCACATATGTTCATTTGAATATTCGACCACGTATGATCACTCTGACGTTATGTGACGTCGCACAACGACCAAATGTCACATGTTAGATCTAATGTTAAATATGAAGCACAAGATATTGTCTGATTTAACTAAATATGTCAATAACCTGCTGTGCATGGAGGCATTGATTTATTTTTTATATTAAATGCTTGATATACTTTGTATTTTCTGAAAAGATCCCTTTTTCTTCATTTTTATTTATTTTTGATTAAATAAACCTTAACTTTAAACTGAGCTTTAATGAACATTTACATCATCATTAAATTAAATGTAGAAAAAACACTGAAGTTACAATAAATAGTCATAGTAATAAAAATCAATAAAATATAAAGGTTAAATATAGAGGGAAAAAATCTATTTGGGGACTGTGACAAAAGTACCTCTGGGTCTTTATGGATTAAATATCTTTACACAGATGATGTAATAGTAAAGTATTTTTCTTTTCATCAGGGCTGTAATTACACCTCTAACACTGCCAAATAATGTTATGCTTAAAAGCAACAACATAATTTACTCAGTTCCAGTGCTCTGGATCTTCGTCACATGCTGCAGCTTTGGTTTAGATATGCATAATTACACTGTAAAAAATGCAGTCATTTTAATGGAGAAAAAAAACGGGCAGCTGTGATCGTCAGAAAAATACTGTAAAAAAAAACACAGACGAACAAAAACATATTTACAGAGTAACATGTAGATTTAACATTTTAACCCATAAAGACCCAAACATCCACCATCTACTAATATAAACTGTTTAATCTGTGTTCATTCCCTTATACACATAAACCACACGCTGGAGTTGTGGCTGGAAGAAATATCTGCTGTTCACTTCATATGTGGAATCTGTTACTGTCACTTCTATTAAAGCTCCTCCCATTTTCTGTGAGTAACGGACTTTTCCCGTTGCCATGGAAACCGGTCTATAGTTACACACACAGACACAGAGAATTGAAAGAGTCTGTCTGAATGTTAAACCATGTCTCTGAACTACTGTGATTTTTGGTAAAAGTGTAAATAATTGGTGAAAACAAAGTTGATGATGAGTGACAGGAGGGTGTGAGGAACAAGTACATGTACTTTTTATGTGTGTACTGTGAAAAATAAGTGAGTTAGAACAATTTGAAAAACACTGAACTCAACATGAGACAGAAATGATTTTTCCAATAGAAGTCTATTGACAGAAATCCCTGACATCATCCCAAACAGGTTCCTGTCATTTCACTTTAAAAAGAGCTAGATCTTCAAACCCTGGTTTGTTTGAATTCTCACAACCATGGCAACATTTGTGGAAAAGATTGTTTGTCTACTATTTATGGTTTTGCCGTGAGGACGAGTTATTGAGACATTTTTCAGCTTAATTTTTTCTTCTCTCGTGCTCTAGCGATGACATCACCCACTGATAAAAAGTCAGATTTTGGTCTTTTCAGGGTGGATTTACTGAGTTCTCTATCGACAACCGTAAATCACACCCTCATGACAATCACATCCTAAAGACACCACAAAAATGACTGTGTTTGAAAGTTTAAATGAAGTCTGTGCCACAAAGTATGAAGAAGCAGGAGTGTTGGAAAAAAAGGAAATTTTTTGGCCAGTCCCATTAAGAATGAATGGGGGTTTATTTGGTATAATAATGCGAAATCTGTACGATATATCGGAATTATGAGACCACATGTGTAATCTCTGGGCCTATGTGACCATTTTTTCCTGTTTACTTCAAGATGTTACAATGCATTGTTTGGGAGTTATAGCCATGTAAACATAGCCCAATTCATTTTGAATGGTCATTTTTGACTGGTCATTTTTGACTGGTCATTTTTGACTGGTCATTTTTGACTGGTCATTTTGTCCACAATCTGTGCATTGAAATGTCAACCCTTACAGATAGCACATTTTTCCAGATCAGTCCACACATTTTAGCGTCAACATTTTTTTATCTGTTTACAGAGGTGTGGGCCACATTTTCTTTTCAAAGCTTTGTGTGTAAGTCAGAAGAAGTCAGAAGTAATAATAATAAATATGATGAATAATATACCCCTGTGCCTTGCATTACATGTAAGCACACAGGGAATAAATGGTGTGAATTGTTGTTGATGGTCATCAGAGTTCACCCATTTGGATGTTCACAAGCTCCGTAGTTACTATGGAAACACTGTCATCTTCTACAACACAGGTGTCAGACATTCTTATATTAGTGTCATTTCTTACATTTCATAAATTCCTCCAAAGGGCCAGACTGGAGCCTTTGGTGGGCTGGATTTGGCCCTCGGGCCGCATGTTTGACATCTGTATTTTATTCTATTTTTCTAGTGTTGAAAAGTCCATCAGAACATTATCAGAGTAAAGTCTACAGGCAGATTCCACTTTACCACATGACCTTGCTGTTATATAACATGCTCAGTCGTCCTGTCGTCCCAAAGGTGACTTGAGTTGCAGCAGTGACTGAACAACTATCAGGAATCTAACTTTGGTGGAGTCAGCACAATCTGTGAAGCCAGACATCAGTGATCTGAAAAAGAGAAAAGTCCTTCTTGCTACGAACTGGAAACTTGTGCAAAGTCATTCCACTTATGGAGTCTGATAATGATGTGACACAATGAATAGAAAACACTGACATGGGACGTCATGGTAATGTTGAGTCCAGTTTAATTTATTACACACTATAAAACCTATTGAATACATAAGTAAAAAGCTTAATATCAGACACACTTTAATAATCAATACTTTTCCATGACTATGTTCTCCTACAAATGCAAGTGGGCTTTAAACTATGAGAATAAAAAGTCAAAAAAATAAAACGTGTTCAAGAATCTCTATTGTCATTATGAGGCACAATGTGGTTTGATTTATGGGGACTAATGAGATTGTCTTAGAGAAGTAAATCCAATTTTTCTTATTAAAGTACATAACATTTAGTCCATTTAATCAATTTTAGTCTGAAACAGATACTTTCTAAAAACTAGTATTCACAGAATGTCTAATCTTACCCCTATTTTGTTCCAATCTCCAGTTTCTATGACAACCTGTTCTTCAATTAGAGCCAGTAATGTGATTTTGACCTTTCTGCTAAATGCTACCTTGACCTTTGACCTTTTGCAATTACGATAAGTTGGTTATATGTATATATGTGTCTGTGTGTCAAACAGACACTATGACAACCAATACTGGATATATTATCATATTACACACACTGACACATGCATATATATATATATATATATATATATATATGTATATATATATATATATATATATATATATATATATATATATATATATATATATATATATATATGTATATATATATATTAGAGCTGGGCAAAAAATCGATTTAGATTTAAAATCGAGTTTTATGGCAAAATCGATTCATATTTTAGGAAAATCGTGCAATCCGATACAAGGCAGACCTCCCCACAATGCGCCCCGACAACCCACCAGGACAGAGCCACCGCACGTCACCAGCCCGCAGTACAGCCACAGCGCCCACCAGACTGGCCAATCCAACCCCTGCGGCCCACCAAGAGCCATCGCACCAGCTTGGACCCGACGGGCAAGCAGGAGCACCCCCCCCCAACCACAGCCCCCTGGTCCCGGGGACCCCCCAGCACAGCAACATGGATAGTAGTCTACCCCTGCTACCCCATAGCCACAAGCCATAAGGCATAAGAGGGCCGGGTCCCACCAGCGAGGCCATATTAGTGAAACCCCCCCCCATTCCTCCCTGTTAATATGTTTCCAGATCCCTAACTGAAGACACCGTGATAGTGTAACCCTGAGTGTCATGTGGTGCATTAAAAGTGGAGAGGCTGGGTGAGGCATCCAGGGGGCAGGCCAGGGGACCACAGAGGATGGATAGGGGTGACATTAGATATTCTCTGAATACTGGTTAATTATGCACTTTATTACATTTCAGAAGTTGTACTTTTGAACTTTTAAGTCCAGAATGTTAGTACTTTTCCATCTGTGTCCCTTCGCCTTCATCAGTGTGAACTGTGAGCTGTATTTACTGAGGTAAAATTCTGCTGTGGAGGCGAAAAGTACAGATTCAACCAAGTGCTGCTTCTGAAAACACTCCAAGCTCATTTATACCAAGTATTCTGGCAGTAAACACACACACACACACACACACACACACACACACACACACACACACACACACACACACACACACACACGCACACACACACACACACACACACACACACACACACACACACACACACACACTAAGGTTTCCATGTCTTATGAGGACAAAGTTTGTAATCATCATTTTGGGTAGTGAGGGTAAACACTCACTCATTCGTCATCTGAACCCACTTTATCCTCACTAGGGTCACAGGGGTCACTGGGGGCCTAATCCAGCTACAATGTGTGAAGGTGGGGTCAGAGGTCACCCTGTATGAGACACCAGTTCATCTCAGGGCTGAACATATATAGACAAACAATCACTGTCACTGTCATGTTCTATTCATATTAACCAGTTAACCTATCAGTGATGTCTTTGGATGGTGCGAGGAAACTGCAGTACCAGGCGAAAACCCATGAGGACACGAGGAGAACATGTAAACTCCACACAGAAAGGTCTGGTGTGGAAATAGAACCAGGGTCCTTCTTGCTGTGAGGCCTGATTGCTAACTACTGCACCACTGTGCTGCCTGAGGGTAAACACATTTAAAAAAATAATAATAATAATAATAAAAAAAAAAAATAAAAATAAAAATATATATATATATATATATATATATATATATATATATATATATATATATATATATATATATATAACAACAACCTAAATATTCCAAAACTAACCGATTATAAAAGTAAACCTTCACTGTGTCGAGTGTAGGAATCACCCTGATCTTCACTCTAAGAGTGTGATCAGAACTGCCTTAGCTCTTGTGACCCAGTAGCCAATGGTTGGTTCCATTGCACTTTTGTGATAAATTACAATATCGAAACGTCTGAAAAAAACATCGCATGAAAGCGTGAAAATGTTTTATTGATATTTGAATGTTTTTTTCAAAATTCAGGTGTTTCCACTACCAGTTTTTATAGCGATATTTACATTTTGCTAATTTCCAAGGGTAATGGAAACATAGCTAGAGAGTGAGACAGACAGACAGACAGACAGAGAGAGAGAGACTTGAGAGTACTTGTGTAACTGTGTGTCAAACATAGACATATCATGCTGTAACTTAATACTGGACATATTATCATAATATTACACACAATACATATAACCAAGTTATCAATATTGCAAAAGGTCAAAGGTCAAGGTCGTATTTACCAGAAATGATTCGCTCTAATTCAAGAACAGGTTGAATTAAATAAAATAGAGGTGGGGGTTTGACATTCTGTCAATACTAGTTGAGTTATAGCATATGTCTATACACACACGCACACACACACGCACGCACACACACGCACACACACACGCACACACACACGCAAACACGCACACACACACGCACACGCACACGCACACACACACACGCACACGCACACACACACACGCACACACATTGCAATAACTTCCTCCAATCAACATTGGGTGACATCATCATCATGACATAAACAACTGTAGAGCAGTGTCATTAATATTTCTGCCCAGTTATTTTCACTTTTCCACTAAACAGTCAAACTCATCCTATAGTCGATTATCAGTCTCGTCTGTAACGACTTCTACTTCCTGAGTGGATCCTGTTTCCATAGATACGGAGCCAAAGGCCATTTTTAGGCCAAATCTGTGGTTGTGTTGTAAAAGGTTGTGGGTATTTTTGTAAAGGTTAGACTTTCAGGAACATCATCCATGTGAACAACCTTACAGACGAGCTACTGCATCTGGATGATCGACCTTTGACCCAGAGCAGTGTTGTCATATTTTAATCCAGGACCCCCTGACATGGACTAAACCGTTTTGGAAAAAAAAAGAGGTACAGTGATGTCAAATTAGTGTCTGGTTTATTCAATCTAAACTTATATCAGTTTTTATCTCATAATTTAAACTTTTTATCTCATGATTGTGACTTTACATTTTACAATTACAACTTTGTCTATTCATCAAATATCAAAATCTCGAACCCAAAATAGCTGAAAAAGAAATGTTATGTGATCCTATAGGTGGATCTGTTCAAAGGTTTGTCTTTGTGGCTGTAGCATCACTCCAGTAGTTTCCCTGTGAGCTCATAGCCTAGGATCTAGACTGTCCCCAGTGGCCGCAAACTGCATTTTCTACGGGACCAGTCTAGAAAGTCTAGGCGAATTTGTGGGCGGGATAACCGCTGTCTGTCAAGTTTTCTCTTTACACAACGCCACACTATTGGATGGGTAACCAGTCAGAGCCAACCAGTCAGAGCGATGAACATGATTCCGGACTCCCGTACACTATTTGGCACCGGCCGCTTCGGATCTCCTCCGGGTCACCTTTGCCGAGTTGTGCTGCTCGTATTCCCAGTTTTTCGGCCTCTTGTAACTGGTCATCCATTAGGGCTAAAAGGGGTGACACAACGATCACCAGCGGGTTGTGCAGACCCATGCGTCGTCCCACTAGCGGAGCCAGCTGATAAATCAAACTTTTGCCATACCCGGTGGGCAAAACTCCGACAACGTCCCTTTTTTCCAAAAACAGCTTAAGTGCCGTTTTCTGCTCCTCTCGCAGGGAAAACTGTAATTTTAAATCACCTAGCGTTGCTGCCAAAGCCAGCTCCAATGGTTGTTCCTGGTGATGAGCCATGTTGGCTAGCAGCTAGCAACTGGTGTTACGGCAATGTGTGCTAGCTAGCAGCTACGCCTTCTTCTTCTCTTTGGTGTGCTAGCTGCTACGTCTCTGCGACTACAACATTACGTGTCGTATTTGTGTCGTCATGAGGCAGGGCGGGCACTAATCCCGCCCCTCGCGATTTGATTGGTCCGACCCAGTGTGGATTTTCAGATCCTAGGCTGTCTAGTCTGTCTCCCCGTAGCAAATACCATTTGCAGCCACTGGGGGCAGACTAGATCCGAGGCTAGTGAGTTTGTTCAGTCAGATGTTATTATCTGAGGGTAGTAGAAACCCAAAAAAAACCCACCCACCCACACCTTTTACAACAGCCCATGTCTGTAACATCCCCCCCTGGCGCCATAACTATTCCATCTGTGACAACTGTACCGCTCAATAACATTTGATGAAGGTTAAATAATAAACAGAATCACATGTATCCCACACATGTCATATTAGTTCAGACGACACCCAGTCACCACAGTTAGAAAACATTTATACATTTATTGATTCTACCTTCCAGCGCTGTGATTAAAAGCTTTAACGGCCGCAGGATGAAATGGTTCCTGTAGAGCGCAGTAAATTAAATTACCCGACTTTTACCACAAAACTTTTTTTTTTTTTTATTAATCAAATATCGTTTTTCATAGACGAGCGGCTTTAATGACAGTTTTATCCGAACAGTTAATGACTCATATCTGTTTTCTTCTTAATGGCTTCATCTGACTGATATTTGTACCATCCTCTCTTTGTATTATTTGTTCAGTTCCAACATCATTTATTATTTCAGCGTAAACAATCACTTCTCCTGACATTGAGGTTTTGTGTTGATGCCAGCAGATCACACTTGTTTAAGTGTTAATTAGCTCTGAGCTGAAGGAGCCGCAAATGCTGTAAATGTTAGATTTTACTGAGAGGAGGATTAATATCTGAGGTCCGAACATCAGCGTCTATAAACTGGTTTAAAGTATGTGTGGGTGTGTGTGTGTGTGTGTGTATGTGTGTATGTGTGTGTGTGTGTGTGTGTATGTGTGTGTGTGTGTGTGTATGTGTGTATGTGTGTGTGTGTGTGTGTGTGTGTGTATGTGTGTGTGTATGTGTGTGTGTGTGTATGTGTGTATGTGTGTATGTGTGTGTGTGTGTATGTGTCTGTGTGTGTGTGTGTGTGTGTGTATGTGTCTGTGTGTATGTGTGTGTGTGTGTGTGTGTGTATGTGTGTATGTGTGTGTGTGTGTGTGTGTATGTGTGTGTGTGTGTGTGTGTGTGTGTGTGTGTGTGTATGTGTGTGTGTGTGTGTGTATGTGTGTGTGTATGTGTGTGTGTGTGTGTGTTCAAAGACAGGAGTCAAACCTTCACACACCTCAAACTAGTTTCATTTAATTTTATTTATTTATTGATTTAATTGATTAGGACATTGCACATTCATCAGTTCTTCAGCTCAAAGCATCAGTGTAAATGAAAATGAGCTCTGTGCTTTGATTTATAGGAACTAATGAGATCGTCTTAGAAAAGTTAATCCAATTTATCTTATTAGAAATAAGTAAGATTTAGTCCATTTAATGTTGAAAGCAGATACTCCAGTGTAATTAATATTTCTGTCCAGTTAGTTTAATTTTTCCAATAAACTGTAGCAGAGAAACATTCTAACTCCACACGAATCCAGGTGTTCTCGCTGTGAGGCAAGAGCGGTAACCGCTTCGCCACCGTGCCGGCTTTTTTTTTTTTTTTTTGAGAACACAAAACGACATTAATATCAAACTCAGAGCTCAGTTAATCTGTTGTTCGACCATTTAACACCAGATTAGAACCTTTACTCAAAACATAAACGAAACACAAAACTGATGTGAGGAACTTCTAGCTGCTAGCTCTAGAAGCTGTTACCATGACAACCAGACAGTGTTAGCAGTGGCAACGCTAGGGCATTGATCACTATTGAGAGAAAATAGCCAAAACTGGACCAGAATTGGGCTCACAGGACGCTGTCGGGGGTAAGTCACTGTGGGTGCACCAGAGTAAAGGGGCGGAGTCAGAAGAGAGGGGCGGAGTCACTGTGGCTGTACCAGAGGAAAGACACATTCATCTGAAAAATAGCGAACTGTCCCTTTAAGTAAACTAGTGAAGTACTTCGACTTCCCACCTCTGCTGGGCTTCACATGCACCAACGGGCTTTAAAAGCATGCAGCCTTAGGGGAACTTTCATTCTACGGGATAAAAAAAAAAAAAGAAGACGACGAAGCAAAAGCCATGACTATTTGATGACAGTGGTCTTTGACCCTGCACCACTCTGTACCTTTCCTCCCTGGGGCTTTACCTCAGTGAACTGGAGCTGAGACGCTGGAGCACATCTGCTGAGACTGAAAAGGCCACGGGTTCAAATTCTACAGGGACTGAAAGCGTAATGCTTTATTAATAAATGCTAAAGGGCAGCTGAGAGCAATGTACCAGCTGTGCTTAACAGGACCACGCATGCGCTATTCAGTGACAATACAGTTTGACATTTTCCTACCACACACACAGTATTGTTTTGCACAACAACCAGGTTAAAAATGCTGAAAAATTTAGTCACATTGGGACTCCACTGCTCTGCTTCTCTGGGTATTTTTGTGGAAAATTCGAGACGGAAAAACCCCAAGAGTGTTTTGATCATGATTAATCAAAATTAATCCAACATGATTAACCTGATAACCTGTACTCAGATTAACCACAAAATACACTAAGACATTTTTTTTTAAAAAATATATAAAAACACAATAAAATTCACAAACATACGATTTTTTTTCCTTTGATATATATTTGTACAATGACGTTTAAAATGCAGAGGAACAAGTCACATTCGGACTCCACTGCTCCGTTTCTGTTTATTCATGTTTTTTTGTACATTTTGTGGGGAATTTGAGTACAAAAAAAGAAAACCTGAGACAGAACAAAAAATTCAACAAAATTCATCCAAAGCAACTCTGTGATTAATCTGATTAAAATGTTAATCATTTGACAGCCCTTAAAAACGTAAACATTGACTTAAGTGGAAATAAAACTGCTCTCAAGTTATTTTTAGAAAGTATCGTCTTCAGACATTAAATGTGATAAATCTTACAGATTTAATCAGATGAATCATTAAACTAATGACTTTAGTGTTGGTTAGTTGATGTTTTTAATATATATTATGGTGTGTTATTCCACATATATGCTGGTTTATGTACATGTATTCAATGGATTAATAAATATTCTACTAGAAACAACCTGTAGTAGATTTGACACCAATATTTTACCAGATCAGTATTATTGGATGGCGTTAAAGATCCATCCATCAATAAAATGAACTAAAATGACAAACATTCAGTAAAATGTCATATTTTGACTCCAGACTTATCTTGGAAACTTCAGCCAACAATAGCTGTGTTTCCATTACAGTTTTTCACAAAACAATATCGATATTCCTAAAAATTTGACAAAGTATATTTGGGCTTTCAACGTGTTTCCATTGACGGTCGTTCTAGGCAGGAGCGTCGTAACTTTTGTGAAATATCATCCCGACAGATTTCACTGCTGTCACCTTCGGAGCTTCAGACTGACCAACACTCTGATAGTGTTAGAGTGAATGAACCGGCTAATTCTCTGGTCAGTAAAAGTTCCTACCGAACTCTTTACATACACTAACATGTCAAACCAATCAGCTGGTTAAGCTCATAAGGGTCTGTAGATGTGGTCCCCACACTGTCAGGTCAAAATATTAAGTGTAAATATACTCAACACTTAACAATAAATTATAAATGTATGTAGTGTTTTTTACATAGTGCTGCACTCGACACTTTACAGAACAGAGAATATATTTATCTGTAAAAAAAAAACAAAAAAACAACCTAAATATTCAAAAACCTACAGATAAACTAAACACTGTTGTCTAGTGCAGGGGTTGTCAAACTTTTTCGGCCCAGGTCCCCCTTGGAGGGGTGAAATTTTTCCATGTCCCCCCTCATCCTGGCGATACTGAAAATGATAAAAAACCACTTCAACAATGATTATTATGAAACAATGATAACCTTTTTTAATAGTGCTTTTGTGCAAACCAGCCACATTTTCAGGTATTATAATATAAATGAACACTTCAGAAACAACAATTTTAAATAATTTTAAAATAATAAACGGAACAAAAGACACACAAAACCGTGTGTGTGTGTGTGTGTGACAGACAGACAGACAGACAGACAGACAGACAGACAGACAGACAGACAGACAGACAGACAGACAGACAGACAGACTTAATGAGAGGGATGATCTTGTCAAACTCAATATAACTATCAATGTACTTTCTCTTTTTAGGGTTAGGGCGTTTGTTTTTGTCATTGTCATTTTCATTGTCATTTCTTTTACCACTTCTTGAGGAACTTGGCGGACACAAAAATCCATCCATGTTCGCTGCAGGGTGGCTAAAAATAGCCTGTGACTCGCTCCGTCTCAATTTAGTCAAGCTAGCGTCAAACAGCGCTGTTACTTCCGCCCGCTCACTACAAAATAAAACTTCTGCATTTCAAAATAAAACAGCAAAAAAATAAAAAATAAAAAAATAAAACAAAACCGTGAATAATTTCCCCCTGGACATGTGCCACGTCCCCCTAGGGGTCCGCGGACCCCAGTTTGAGAACCGTGGGTCTAGTGTATGAATCACATTGATCATCACTCCAAGAGCGTGATCAGGACTGCTTTAGTTCTGTCGTCTCATCAGACAATGGTTGTCATGGTTACAGTGACTGCGGCTGCCATTTTCACTCTGATAAGTGATCATGTGATCGTTTACATCATATCCTATGACATAAAATTGTGGAAAAATTGGGTCCATTTGCACTTTTGAGATATATTACAGTATCGAAACATCTGAAAAACCACCTCATGAAAGCGTGCAAACTTTTATCGATATTTTATTGATTATATATCGATAGCGATTTTTGGAAATTCAGGTGTATCCATTCTCAGTTTTTATAGCGATATTTACATTTTGCAAATTTCCAAGGGAAATGTAAACACACCTTTAAGACTTGACTTTTCTTTATCACAAACACTGACTCCCATAGCCCTACCCTTTCAAACAGAACTGTGTGTGTGTGTGTGTGTGTATACATTATTCCTTTATGTATCATTATTGATGTTTTGTTGCTTGATTTGTATTGATTTTATTTTCTACATGTTTGAAATAATGATGTTTTAAAAAAATCCAATCTTTAATTTAGTTTATTACCTGAACAGAAGAGCATCAGTGGGCATCACTTGACTTCCACACACCTCAAACACTAACCCACTACAGTCAGGACGCTTATTGATCGAGCTCCACAAGAGACTGTGCCGTTCGGTCCATACCACTGCAGCCTGTAAGTGAATATTGAGCTCAGCGTTCAATCACTGAGTAGCTAAGGAGCCAGGGGGGTTTACGAACATGGGCTGTTGTAAAAGGTTGTGGTTGTTTTTTAGTTTCTACTACCCTCATATAATAATATCTGACTGAACAACCTTATGGGGACACGACTGGAGTGATGCTACAGCCACACATTCAAAATGGACACCAGTGGACATGAAGGAATATCGACTTTTGAACAGATCGGCCTCCAGGGTCATGTAACATATCATTTTCAGCTATTTTGGGGTCGAGATTTTGGTATTTGATGAATAGACAAAGTTCTATTTGTAAAATCCAAAGTTACAATCATGACATAAAAAGTCAAAAATTGTCAGTGAATTCAATTCAATTAAATTCAATTTTATTTATAAAGCCCTTTATAAAGCCCTTTATAAAGCCATTTATAAAGCCACGCTACCAGGTGACTAGTCATGAACAGACTTGGAATGAAAGATAGGTTGTAAAAGTTACAGAAACAGGTGTGAGGGAGAGAAAGAGAAGAAAGAAAGAACTCAGTGTCTGTACTTCCCCCAGCATTCTAACTCCTAGGGCAGCCTAAACTGAACTGTGACTCATACAACACATAATTTTTTAACTAACGTGACCATAGTCTTTCTCGAACAGGAATGTTTTAAGCCTAATTTTAAATGTAGAGACTGTGTCGGCATCTTTAATATTAAAGGGAAGATGATTCCATAAGACAGTAACCATGGTAACTAAAGGCTCTAGCTCCTACTGTACTTTTAGAAACCCTAGGAACTTTCAATAAACCTGCATTCTGAGAACGAAGGGTTCTATTGGGTTGGTACGGAACCAGATCATCTTTAAGATAAGAGGGGCCCATACCATTAATGGTTTTATATGTAAGGAGGAGGATTTTAAATTTAATTCTAGACTCAACTGGTAGCCAATGAAGGGTTTGGAGCACAGGGGTGATAGGGTTAGGGGTCAGGGGTCAGGGTTTGGAGCACAGGGGTGATAGGGTTAGGGGTCAGGGGTCAGGGTTTGGAGCACAGGGGTGATGTGTTCTCTTCTATTTGATCCTGTTAATAATCTTGCTGCTGCATTTTGAACCAGTTGAAGCTTTTTAGGGAATATTTAGGACATGCTACAAGTAAGGAGTTACAATAATCTAATCGTGATGTAACAAATGCATGAATTAATTTTTCTGCAGTCGTTTTAGACAGAATATTCCTAATTTTGGCTAATGTTGCGCAGGTGAAAGAAGGCTGTTCTGCAAGTTTGGTTAATGTGCCCTGACCTCTGACCCCTGACCCTTTGAATGAAAGATGTGGATCAAATAAAACTCCTAAATTTTTAACTGTGGCACTGGGTGTTACACTTAAGTTGTCCACAGTAACTATGTGGTCAGGTAGGGAGTCTCTCGCATTTTTAGGACCAATTATAACGACTTCAGTTTTTTCAGGGTTCAATAAAAGATAATTGGCACTCATCCAAATCTTTATGTCTTGGACACAAGTACTTAGTTTATCTATTTGTCTGGTCTGATCAGGTTTAATCGATAAATATAGCTGTGTGTCATCTGCATAACAATGAAAATTAATGCCATGATTTCTAATGATGTTACCTAAAGGGAGCATATATAGTGTAAACAAAATAGGCCCAAGGACTGACCCTTGGGGCACGCCATAATTAACTCTGGAGGACTGCGATGATTGTTGATTAACGTTAACAAATTGGTAGCGATCAGATAAATATGATTTAAAGCAGCAGAGGGCTGCTCCTCTAATACCTATATCATATTCTAATCTGTGCACTAAGATACTGTGGTCAATGGTGTCAAAGGCTGCACTAAGGTCTAATAACACCACGACCCATATTAGTCCGATGTCAGCGGCTAATAATAAGTCATTAGTAACTTTAACTAACGCTGTTTCAGTGCTATGATGGGCACGAAAGCCAGACTGAAACTGTTCAAATAAACTATTATCCTGCAGGAATTGGCACAGCTGTTTAACTATTACTCGTTCTAAAACCTTTGACAGGAAGGACAAATTGGATATAGGCCTATAATTGGCTAAAATGTCAGGATCTAGGGTAGGCTTTTTCAGAATTGGTTTAATAACAGCATATTTAAATGACTGTGGCACATATCCAGTAATTAATGAAGTGTTAATTATATTTAGGACAGTGTTAATAATTAGGGGCAGAATCTCTTTAAAGAGTTTAGTTGTAATTGGATCTAAGAGGCAGGTGATGATTTGGAAGACATGATAATAGATATGACATCAGTTTGGTCTACAGTGGTGAAATTATTTAGTGTTACAGAGGGATTTATTAAAGGGCCTAGGTTTGAAAGCGCTACTTTTTCTGATCTAATATTTGGGAGAAATGTGTCTATTTTCTCTCTAATAGTTGATATTTTCACATTTATCCACTGAGACCAATAAATTACATTTAAAATATACATTTAATACTGAAAACATATTTCATACAAAATTGGTAAATTTTTAAAATAATTTTTAAAGGGTTTAGGACAGGGGTTCTCAAACTTTTTTGGCCCAGGTCCCCCTTGGAGGGGTGAAATTTTTCCATGTCCCCCCTCATCCTCGCGATACTGAAAATGATAAAAAACCACTTCAACAATGATTATTATGAAACAATGATAACCTTTTTTAATAGTGCTTTTGTGCAAACCAGCCACATTTTCAGGTATTATAATATAAATGAACACTTCAGAAACAACAATTTTAAATAATTTTAAAATAATAAACGGAACAAAAGACACACAAAACTGTGTGTGTGTGTGTGTGTGACAGACAGACAGACAGACAGACAGACAGACAGACAGACAGACAGACAGACAGACAGACAGACAGACAGACAGACAGACAGAGACTTAATGAGAGGGATGATCTTGTCAAACTCAATATAACTATCAATGTACTTTCTCTTTTTAGGGTTAGGGCGTTTGTTTTTGTCATTGTCATTTTCATTGTCATTTCTTTTACCACTTCTTGAGGAACTTGGCGGACACAAAAATCGATCCATGTTCGCTGCAGGGTGGCTAAAAATAATCTGTGACTTGCTCCGTCTAAATTTAGTCAAGCTGGCGTCAAACAGCGCTGTTACTTCCGCCTGCTCGCTACAAAATAAAACTTCCGCATTTCAAAATAAAACAGCAAAAAAAAAACCCCAAAACAAAACAAAACCGTGAATAATTTCGCGTACCCCCTGGACATGCGCCACGTCCCCTTAGGGGTCCGCGGACCCCAGTTTGAGAACAGTGGGTTTAGGGGGTAGTATTTGGGGCCTTGGAACCAATCAGCTCTTTTATACGTAAAATGTGGCTATTTACGAAAAATTCACAGCATGAAAATACTTCTGGAGCAAATACATTTTGTAAGTAGCGGTACCACTACAAGTAAAAACAAAAAGTGGAGATCATTAATTTGCCTGTAGTGTATACACTAGATAGATTTTTTTGTATGTCGCATATTTGCGACAATAGGCATTTAGGGGGTTAAAGTGTATATTGTGTTTATTTTTATTTAAATTACCAATTGTATACTACACATAGATTTACTTATAGAAGTGATACGTGTTGTGTGCTCTGCTCTAATCTATATAGATGTGGGATCACCATGGAAACTGCCAATAAACTCACACAGGACCCTTATATGAATGTGACCCATCTGGAGCCCACATGGTTACTTGATCATTACTGGTGCAGACATTTGACAGTGGGACAGAAACACACACAGGTGGTCAAAGTATTCTGTACTGCAGTACAAGTACAGCTACTGGTGTGAACAAATACTCTGGTAAAAGTAGAAGTACTGATTCAAATCCTTTACTGTAATAAAAGTAAAAAAACTACAACTTCTCAACTGCAATAAAGTAAAAACGTACAAAGTAAAACTACATTTTTTTTTTGCCATGAACAATAATATTTATTTAACCAGAAAAAATCTGAACAGTTTCATAAGTATCTAAAATAAACCCTTTAAAGTGAGTTAGTGTGTAGATAATATGGTCACTGTACTCAGTTTAGTGGAACATTTAGGAAACATGGGAAAAAAGTCACAAAAAAGTCACAAAAAAGTCAACATGAGATTGGAAAAAAATTACAAATAAGATTAAAAAATACAGTTTTAAGAGAAAGAGTCAAAATTCTGAGTCAAAAGATGGGTCAACACCTATAACCCTAACCTTTGACCTCAGCCTGAGTGGCTGTGGTTCAGTTGGTAGAGTGGGTCGCCCAATGACCGAGAGGTTGGCGGTTCAAGTCCCAGCTCTGGCTGTCCACATGTCGAAGTGTCCTTGGGCAAGACACTGAACCCTGGCTTAGGCCCCCAGTAGGACTGACCTTTGACCTTAGAAACCTACTGGTGTATGAGTGTGTGTGAATGGGTGAATGAGAGGCTAATGTAAAGCGCTTTGAACCATGAAGGTGGAAAAGAACTATATAAATGCAGAACATTTACCATTTAACCTTCAAACATCAGATGGGTCAACACCAATAACCTTAACCTTTGACCCCTAACCTTCAAACATCAGATGGGTCAACACCAATAACCTTAACCTTTGACCCCTAACCTTCAAACATCAGATGGGTCAACACCAATAACCTTAACCTTTGACCCCTAACCTTCAAACATCAGATGGGTCAACACCAATAACCTTAACCTTTGACCCCTAACCTTCAAACATCAGATGGGTCAACAGAACTGAAAACTGTAAAAAATCTCACGGCCTCGAGTCATGTGATGTGTTTTTGTGTAAAAGTATGCGTTTGTTACTGTTTTTCATTTCATTTTGTTTCTTCATGGACGTTTTCTCTGGCGCCTGTGGAGGGCAGCGTGTTACTGAAATGTCCCAGGATGTTTGGCTAAGTCATTACCTGTAAGGGATCAATAAAGTAGATTTCATTCATTCATTCAAATGTTTTTTAAAGTGTCGGAAAATATGCATTTGAAGACGAAGGAAGCAGGCGTTAAGTTGTGGCATGGTTTATGGTTCATGGTGAAGGAATAGAATGTTATTTAAAACACAAATACAAACAAAATGTCATTGGAAATAATACGAGCACTTCAGTGACACCTTAATGTAAAAAAATAAAAAGGTGCGTGAACATGAACGAGGGATTTCTGCAGTGACACTGGATGTCTTTGCCCAAGGACACAACAGACAGATTAGGGCAGAGCAGGATTTGAACTACCAACCCTTTGGTGATTGGACGACCTGCTCCACCAACTGACCCATGACGATAACAGAAGAAGGTTATGTGTGTAAACAACAAACGTCTAATGATGAAGGTTCAGGTTGAACTTAAGTTGCCTTCAGGTGTCCTGTCAAAACATGGGAGACATAAGTTAGTTTTGACAGGTTTGCTTTTTGAACTTGTCCGCTATCACAACAGCACAACGGTTTAGTGCTGAACACGTTTGCTTTGCTCAGGGAAACTTCAGAAAGTACGAGGCTCCCTTTGAACCTTTGACTGAAACACATGAGGACGAAGAAAAACTGAGTTTATTCTGTTCTGGGTTTTTAGTGGAAATAATATTAAAGGTTTTTATGGAGAATTAGGCTTTATTTGTACTATAGTCATTTAAATGTACTGCAAGTACTGCATTACTGTACTTAAGTAGATTTTGTAGTATCTGTACTTTACTTGAGTATTTATTTTTCTAGTAACTTTTTACTTTTATTCCTTATATTTTTATATAAATATATGTACTTTATACTCTTTACATTTATATAAATATATGTACTTTATACTCTTTACATTTATATAAATATTTGTATTTTATACTCTTTACATTTATATAAATATATGTACTTTATACTCTTTACATTTATATAAATATATGTACTTTATACTCTTTACATTTATATAAATATTTGTACTTTATACTCTTTACATTTATATAAATATATGTACTTTATACTCTTTACATTTATATAAATATTTGTACTTTATACTCTTTACATTTATATAAATATATGTACTTTATACTCTTTACATTTATATAAATATTTGTACTTTATACTCTTTACATTTTCAGAATAGACTCATAACTTTTTCAAACTAAACAAATGTGACTGTATGAAAATTAAGTCAGAAATCATAAATTGTGAGTGACTATATTATAATTGTAACTTTTTATTTCATAATTATTCATTTTTTTTCTTATAAATATAACTTTATCATAACACAGCTCTTGATAATGTGTATTAACCATAATAAAGATAAAATAATGTGGAATAAAACATTGGAATCATTTATATTCCAACAGTAAAACAAACTAAAACTGGACTTCTACTTTAAATCACTGAACTTTCTAAAGTTGTAACAAATCATGGATGAAAGGGAAGAAAGTTGTTCCCATTGACATATTATTTAAAAGTGAAGGTCAGTGTCAGAGCACCGCTGCACAACATCAATAACTCAGTGATAGGATTTAAACCAGCAGCTCATCCCATCTGGAGCCCATGACCTGACCCAAGTCCACTTCCTAAACCTGCTCAAGTCCTGGATCAGATTCAGAGGGTAGAGCGAGTCATCCAGTAACCAATGAGTTGGTGGTTTGAATCCCATTCTGTCCTAGTCAATCTGTTCTGTCCCTGGACAAAGACACTTCTGTCAAATGATTCAAATATTTAACAACATTAATCACATGTGGCTGTGGGTGATTTTTATTAAGCAGGATTAAATATGAAGTGACTATAAGGTGGACTGGACTATAAGGTGGACTGGACTATAAGGTGGACTGGACTATAAGGCGGACTGGACTATAAGGCGAACTGGACTATAAGGCGAACTGGACTATAAGGCGGACTGGACTATAAGGCGGACTGGACTATAAGGCGGACTGGACTATAAGGCGAACTGGACTATAAGGCGGACTGGACTGTAAGGCGGACTAGACTGCAAGGCGGACTGGACTGTAAGGCGGACTGGACTGTAAGGCGGACTGGACTATAAGGCGAACTGGACTATAAGGTGCACTGGACTATAAGGCGGACTGGACTGTAAGGCGGACTGGACTATAAGGCGAACTGGACTATAAGGCGCACTGGACTATAAGGCACACTGGACTATAAGGCGCACTGGACTATAAGGCGCACTGGACTATAAGGCGCACTGGACTATAAGGTGAACTGGACTATAAGGCGGACTGGACTATAAGGCGGACTGGACTATAAGGCGGACTGGACTGTAAGGCGGACTGGACTATAAGGCGAACTGGACTATAAGGCGGACTGGACTGTAAGGCGGACTGGACTGTAAGGCGGACTGGACTATAAGGCGAACTGGACTATAAGGCGAACTGGACTATAAGGCGCACTGGACTATAAGGCGCACTGGACTATAAGGCGGACTGGACTATAAGGCGAACTGGACTATAAGGCGAACTGGACTATAAGGCGGACTGGACTATAAGGCGGACTGGACTATAAGGCGGACTGGACTGTAAGGCGGACTGGACTGTAAGGCGGACTGGACTGTAAGGCGGACTGGACTATAAGGCGAACTGGACTATAAGGCGCACTGGACTATAAGGCGCACTGGACTATAAGGCGCACTGGACTATGAGGCGCACTGGACTGTAAGGCGCACTGGACTATAAGGCGCACTGGACTATAAGGCGCACTGGACTATAAGGCGCACTGGACTATAAGGCGCACTGGACTATAAGGCGGACTGGACTATAAGGCGGACTGGACTATAAGACGGACTGGACTATAAGGCGGACTAGACTATAAGGCGCACTGGACTATAAGGCGGACTGGACTATAAGGCGGACTGGACTATAAGGCGCACTGGACTATAACGCGGACTAGACTATAAGGTGGACTGTCAATGAATGATTTTTATGAAGGTTTTTCATATATAAGGTTCATTAACCCTTGTGCGGCCCTTCGTAAAAGGCACACTGGCTGTGTCCTACAATCGGGTCTTAAAAACCCAGATTCCAAAGTTCAGTTCCATAGACTCATCACCCCACCCCCCAAGGATATATTACTGTTTTCAGTAGTAAGCAATGGCATCCTACAGTACGTATAAAAAGGTACATTTGTGAACCACCGGGTCTCTTTGACCCGAAGGACCGCACAAGCGTTAAATAAAGTCTAAATTCCCAGTTACTAATCAGTACCAGTATTAATCCATATATCAGTCTCACTGAGGTTTTTGTAGAACTAGTTAATATAGAACTAGTTAATATACAGTAACAATAACTGCCTCATGTCCAATAATCTACAACTACTGGGACTGAACAACAACAAATGTCAGGTTATTTTATTTACTGACTTTACTTTATAAAACTGTGTTTAAGACACGTCTGCAAAAACGGGCTGAAGATCTATCGCATTGTATCACCTTGGAAACAATGACACACATGATCAAAGGAAATACAACAGATTTAAAATATAACAGATTAAACTGAGTAAATGTCTATAAACTGGTACCACTTAAATGTGACATTTGTAAGTGTGGAGTCCTTATCAGATTATTATCATATTATTATTAGATTATTATCAGATTATTATTAGATTATTATTATTAGATTATTATTAGATTATTATCAGATTATTATTAGATTATTATTAGATTATTATCAGATTATTATTAGATTATTATCAGATTATTATTAGATTATTATTAGATTATTATCAGATTATTATCAGATTATTATTAGATTATTATTAGATTATTATCAGATTATTATTAGATTATTATTAGATTATTATTAGATTATTATTAGATTATTATCAGATTATTATAAGATTATTATTAGATTATTATTAGATTATTATCAGATTATTATCAGATTATTATCAGATTATTATTAGATTATTATCAGATTATTATTAGATTATTATTAGATTATTATCAGATTATTATTAGATTATTATCAGATTATCAGATTATTATCAGATTATTATTAGATTATTATTAGATTATTATTAGATTATTATTACATTATTATTAGATTATTATCAGATTATTATTAGATTATTATTAGATTATTATCAGATTATCAGATTATTATCAGATTATTATTAGATTATTATCAGATTATTATCAGAATATTATTACATTATTATTAGATTATTATCAGATTATTATCAGAATATTATTACATTATTATTAGATTATTATCAGATTATTATCAGAATATTATTACATTATTATTAGATTATTATCAGATTATTATTAGATTATTATCAGACGTGCAGCTTCATGTTTTAACTTGTTGTTTCTTGGAAATGTTCACTGAATCGTCTGCATTTAGAGGTTTTGGGATAAAACAGATGGTTCCAAACCAGCAGGAGGTGGAAAAAAGATAATGAGAAATTAATGATACAGACTGGAACAAAGAAGAGATTTAATACATATGAGTGCACTGACAGGTGGGAACAGAAGAGAGTTCCAGAAGCAGAAGAGTTTAGTTCAGATTACACTGGAACAACACAAACAACATCTTTGTCTGTTTGGTAATAAATTAAAACTGTCAAATGATTACACATTTTTAAATCAGATTAATCACAGGGTTGTTTTGGATTAATTATGACCAAAAACACTTTGTTGGTCGACTGTTCATTCTCTAGAGTTTTTTTGGACTCAAAGTTTCTCCAAAGCACAAAAAAAGCAGGAAGAAAATATACAAAACATAAACAAAATGAGCTAGCGGATGCTGCTCACATCACTCAGGGTAGCTAGCGTAGGGGTTGTCAAACTTTTTTGGCCCAGGTCCCCCTTGGAGGGGTGACATTTTTCCATGTCCCCCCTCATCCTCGCGATACTGAAAATGATAAAAAACCACTTCAACAATGATTATTATGAAACAATGATAACCTTTTTTAATAGTGCTTTTGTGCAAACCAGCCACATTTTCAGGTATTATAATATAAATGAACACTTCAGAAACAACAATTTAAATAATTTTAAAATAATAAACGGAACAAAAGACACACAAAACCGTGTGTGTGTGTGTGTGTGACAGACAGACAGACAGACAGACAGACAGACAGACAGACAGACAGACAGAGACTTAATGAGAGGGATGATCTTGTCAAACTCAATATAACTATCAATGTACTTTCTCTTTTTAGGGTTAGGGCGTTTGTTTTTGTCATTGTCATTTTCATTGTCATTTCTTTTACCACTTCTTGAGGAACTTGGCGGACACAAAAATCGATCCATGTTCGCTGCAGGGTGGCTAAAAATAGCCTGTGACTCGCTCTGTCTCAATTTAGTCAAGTTGGCGTCAAACAGCGCTGTTACTTCCGCCCGCTCGCTACAAAATAAAACTTCCGCATTTCAAAATAAAACAGCAAAAAACAAAACAAAACAAAACCGTGAATAATTTCGCGTACCCCCTGGACATGCGCCACGTCCCCCTAGGGGTCCGCGGACCCCAGTTTGAGAACCGTGGAGCTAGCGGATGCTGCTCACATCACTCAGGTTAGCTAGCGGATGCTGCTCACATCACTCAGGTTAGCTAGCGGATGCTGCTCACATCACTCAGGGTAGCTAGCGCATACCTCTTCAGATGCCGTACTTTTTTTTTTATCTAAAGGTGCAGCATTTCCACACATGGGATGTGTGTGTGTCACTCTTTAGTTCAGTCAGAGGCACCACCCCACATGTCTGCTCTGGTTTAGGTCTGACTGGTCTGTGTTTATGCACCGAGGGAGAGAAAGAATAACATGTGACTTGTCGACTCCTCCAAATTTCAGTCGACTTGTGCTACACGAGTCCATGTTTCTGTTAATGACTTAATGTATAATGTAATAACTTGATACATTATTAGCTCAGTTATATAGAAACTCATAATGTAATAAACGTTCATCAATGGTTTAAACCAGAGGTGTCAAACTCGTGTTAGTTCAGTTCCATTTTCAGTCAAATATAATATAAAGTGGGCCGCACCAGTAAAATAATGCAATAAAAATGTTTCCATCTATAAACTACTTGAACAAAAATGGCCAACCTCTAAAGTCTAGTTAGTGCAATGTTGAAACTATTAGACTTTAGTTTATCATTTATACATGTGCTGGAAAGTAACTCAGTAAAAGTACTTCATTACTGTACTTAAATAGATTTCTGTAGGTAACTGTACTTTACTTGAGTATTTATTTTTCTAGTAACTTTTGACTTTTACTACTTACATTTTTACATAAATATCTTTACTTTATACTCCTTATATTTGATCACCATGTGTGACATTTATCTTCATCTGCTCACTATTTTATTTTTAATATCCAACGGCCTCGTTCATTTGCATGTTTTAAAGATGCCGTATTGTTTAGTGCATGAAAGAGCAGAGTTTTTATGATTTCCTCAAACCTCAAGCTTCATAACCTTCACCTCAGAGACAATAATGCAGAATTACAATCCATGTGTTGCACTGTTTGACATTTATAGCTGCTGATTCTGCATTTTACACTGTTGAAGGCAGTTATTAGAATGTATTTTCCATGTTTCCCTGACTCTGCAGCAGTCATTTAGATGTTTTTTTTGGTCCCATTTAACCCAGAGGTGTGAACGTCTACAGACAAACCTGAGCTGATGTGTGTTGAACGTGTTCTAATATAAACTGTGCATTGACTGTGTCTGAGGAAGAAGCAGCGAAGAACAAAGTCATAAATCTTAGTGAAAACATCTTTAGTCAGTCGTGGTGTCAGCGCTGTGAGCGACAGCCTGCGTCTGCATAATGATACTGCAGAGCAGGGCTGTCAAACATGTGGCCCAGGGGCTAAATGCAGGCCGCCAACGGTTCCAATGCAGACCGTGGGATGAAGAGCATAATAAAGTGTTAACCCTTTGACACAAACTGAGTAAAAGTACTTCAGTACTGGACTTAAGTAGATTTTTTTTGTCATAGTTTGACTATGAACGTCTAGTTTTGTTAGTGTTTGTGCATCTTCCTTCATTGTTAGTGTCTGGGCTTTTATTTTGTCATGTTTGTTCATGTTCTCTGTGTCTTGTTTTACTTCCTGTCACCCAGTTCATTTAACCATGGTGTGTCTGACCTGGCGTCCGGTGTCTAAGTGTCCGGTGTCTAAGTGTCGGTCTCTCCCAGGGAGTAGAGGTGAGATTGTCAAAATCTCGACCCCTAAACAGCTGATAACGATGATGTTACACGACCCTGGAAAGGCCGATCTCTTCGAAAGTCGATATTCCTTCATGTCCAATGGTGGCCATTTTGAATTTGGGGCTGTAGCATCACTCCAGTAGTGTCCCAGTAAGGTTGTTTAGTCAGGTATTATTATATGAGGGTAGTAGAAACCAAAAAACACCCACAACCTCCTTACTTGTAGCGTGTCCTAAATATTCCCTAAAAAGCTTCAACTGGTTCAAAATGCAGCAGCAAGATTATTAACAGGATCAAATAGAAGAGAACACATCACCCCTGTGCTCCAAACCCTGACCCCTGACCCCTAACCATATCACCCCTGTGCTCCAAACCCTGACCCCTGACCCCTAACCATATCACCCCTGTGCTCCAAACCCTGACCTCTGACCCCTAACCATATCACCCCTGTGCTCCAAACCCTGACCTCTGACCCCTAACCCTATCACCCCTGTGCTCCAAACCCTTCACTGGCTTCCAGTTGAGTTTAGAATTAAATTTAAAATGCTCCTCCTTACATATAAAACCATTAATGGTATGGGTTAGGGTTAGGGGTCAGGGGTCAGAGGTTAATGTTATGGGCCCCTCTTATCTTAAAGATGATCTGGTTCCGTACCAACCCAATAGAACCCTTCGTTCTCAGAATGCAGGTTTATTGAAAGTTCCTAGGGTTTCTAAAAGTACAGTAGGAGCTAGAGCCTTTAGTTACCATGGTTACTGTCTGATGGAATCATCTTCCCTTTAATATTAAAGATGCCGACACAGTCTCTACATTTAAAATTAGGCTTAAAACATTCCTGTTTGAGAAAGACTATGGTCAGGTTAGTTAAAAATTATGTGACTCATATATCATGTATACATGATGTATGAGTCACAGTTCAGTCTAGGCTGCCCTAGGAGTTAGAATGCTGGGGGAAGTACAGACACTGAGTTCTTTCTTCTCTTTCTCTCCCTCACATCTGTTTCTGTCATTTTTATAACATATCTTTCATACCAAGTCTGTTCATGACTAGTCACCTGGTGCGTCCCCCCCCCCCCCCCCCCGGGGGGAGTGGTGGCTCTCCTGACAGTGTCTGCACGGGAGCCATGGACGACAGGATCTGCAGTTTCTCGCCTGTGCCGACCTATGACCCCGGACCCCCGCCCCTGCCTGTCTGGACCAGCCCCCCCCCTTCCTTCATTTATAAATGGATGTTCATCTATAGTCTGTCCGTCCATGGGAGTGGATCTGTCCTTCAATGTGGTTCTCCTCAAGATTCCTTCTTTTTCCCACTGGGTTTGGAAGTTTTTTCTTGCCGAGGAGGAGGGTCTAAGGACAGGGGGAGGGTCTAAGGACAGGGGGAGGGTCTAAGGACAGGGGATGCTTGGGACTTTTTATGTATTTCTGTAGTTGATTGTGTTTTTATAAAGCCCTGTGAGACGACTTTGTTGTGATTTAGGGCTTTATAAATAAAATTGAATTGAATTGAACAGCCCATGTCCATAACCCCCCCTGGCTCCCTAGCTATAGCCACAATTACATTAATCGTAACTAGACTACTACGGTAGCACATTAGATTTGCTGCCGTTATGAGGCACTAGCGTGGCTAGGATAATCTTATCTCATAATTAGGAAATCATTTCCTCATAATTATGAGATAACCTGATGACATTTTTGTTATCATGTGAATCCAATGAGCCACCGCAGTGTTCTGACTGTTGTTTTAAATACATGTTTCTTTGCTTCAAAGCTTAAACACTGAGATAATCCATCCCACCTCACAGGTGTGCCACATCAAGATGCTGATCTGACATCATGATTAGTGCACAGGTGTGCCTTATACTGCCCACAATAAAAGGCCACTCTGAAATGTGCAGTTTTTTTGCTTTATTGGGGGTCTGGTGACTCTGAACCAGTCAGTATCTGGTGTGACCACCATTTGCCTCATGCAGTGCAACACATCCTCTTCGCATAGAGTTTATCAGATTGTTTATTGTCTATCATACATTTAGACAGATTTGTGAACAACGTTTGAGAGAAATGGTAATATTGTGTATCTGGAATGAATTTTAGATCTTTAAGTCCATCTCATGAAAAACGGGAGCAAAAACAAAAGTGTTGTGTTTATAATTTTGTTGAGTGTATAATCAAATACTGGACAGTAGTGATGCGCGGTTAGGGGGTTTTACAGAAATCCGCCCCACCCAAACCCAAGACGTGGCTAGGCCCGCCCCGCCCAACCCGCATGATGTCACGTATCGATAAACCCAACCCGCCCGCTATCAAGTATCGATAAACCCAACCCGCCCGCTATCAACCCGCGAGCTTAAATTTGTCTCTAAACTCACATAGTACATTCGCAGCATCTTTACCTTGCGCTTCTAATGTTAAAAGTCATGAAGCATCATTTTTGCCTCCTTTCTAACGTCTCAATATGCACTCCAGCACATAAAATAGACTCCACCCACATCATCACTCTATAAAGCCAACACATACAACGTTTCCGTACAACCTTCGCATCGCCTGTTTTAATCTTCTCCCTGATCAAGTCCGACATTTTCACTCTTATCTCTGAGTGTTCAGGGAGATTTGGCGCTAATAACAAATAACAAAAAGTTGGGATAAAAAAGCATTCAAAACAGGAAGTGACGGGCTTGCACATGCGCGAGCCGAGCACGCACACACACACACACACACACACACACACACACAAACAAATATACACACATACACACACACACACACACACACACACATACACACACACACACACACACACACACACTCACACACACACACACACACATACACACACACCTCAGCGGGTATTGATCGTCCCTGACCCGCCCCACCCGCATCCGCAATATGTATTAATACTGCGACCCAGCCGCCCGACTCGCGGGTCACCCGCGGATATCCGCTGGCCAGCGGGTGGACCGCGCAACACTACTAGACTGTGTTTTTAAAAAAGAATGCAACGAAATCGTGACTTTCCAGAGCGTCTAACTGGACAATCGACTATTACGGACTTGCTCCTAAACACGTCTCCTGCATCTGGAAAGGTCCATGTGTGTAGATCAGTAACTGTGGACACACTAGCTGAGGACATGAAGAGCTCAGGACACTTGGGTTTGTCTTTAGGGACCCTCTACTTACTGCCACTGAAGTGTGATGTTGTTTAGAACTTTAGGAGAGTTAGTCTAAAATAGAGTTTGGTGTTGGTGAAAAAAAAGAAAAAAGCTCTAATCACTTCCATAGTAACAGTTTGGATCAAAATGGCAAAATCAAATTTACTCATTTGGGGCGGCCATGGCTCAGTTGGTAGAGCGGCTCATGGTGGTTCGAATCCCACTCTGTCATAGTCAGTCCGTTGTGTCCTTGGGCAAAAACACTTCACCCTCCTGCCTCCAGTGTCACTCACACTGGTGTATGAATGTTTGGTGGTGGGAGGGGCCAGAGGCGCAAAATGGCTGCCACGCTTCTGTTAGTTTGTCCCAGGACAACTGTGGATACATATGTAGTTTACCACCACCAGAGGGAGCATGTGAGAGTGAATGAATAATGGATCAATAATGTAAAGTGCTTTGAGTGGATAAAAAAAGCTATATAAATCCAAACCATTATTATTAGTATAATTATTATTATTAGTAGTAGTAGTAGTAATTGTAGTATTAGTATTATTATTATTATTATTATTATTATTATTATTATTATCAACGTACATCTGAAAGTGTGACTTTGATGTCAACTACATGTATGTTCTCCCAATCATCTAAAATTTTACTGAAATTAATTTTACTCCAGATAATCCCTTTCAGTACAGGATGTGTGTACTTGTACCATGTGTAAAGGCCACACAGTGGAATATTCCACGGGATGTATAGCGCAAAACTTGTGCTTCATTAGTTTTTATTTCATGTTTAATGGCAGGTTGGAAAATGGTGATGTGACTGAACTCTGAGACCTCAAAGACAAATGAGACAAATGAGTTTCCTATCGTTTATAGATGAACATTCATGAGTTAGTGTCAGAGTGAGAATTGGAGAAGAATAATTGAGAGAATACAAAGAAAAAAAGTGGAAGCACAATTGTTAATGCTTTAGCTAATAGCTATGGAGCCGGGGGGGGGGGGGGGGGGGGGGGGGGGGGGTTATATGTACATGGGCTGTTGTAAAAAGGATTGGGATTTGGTTCAGAGTGACAAGGTGTGGGTTGTGGTTCTGATTAAAGAACACAGATACAGATGTCCTTATTAAAGGTTTATTTACTGTGGTCTGTAATAATACAGTAACACTCACTATAACAATATATACATACAATAATAAATGAACTAAGACCCACTATATGAGTCACTCACATGTATTACATGGGTCATAGAACACACACATCACTCACAGAAATCACAGATGACAGCTAGCAATGCTAGCTGCTAGCATATTATGGTATTAGCTTCAACAACACACTGGTGCTAAACAGCATTAGCTTATACAGTACAACATGCTAACATCTACCTGAACTGTACTGTGTTATTTATCTGACCTTATGGCATCTACACACAGTAATAAACCAGGAATAGATGAATAAAAAAGAGAAAAAGAAGCAGAGATGGTGAACTTAGCACAGTTACCTACAACACAGAGGCTAATAAAACACAGACTACGTTCATAACATCAGTGGTGCGTTCAACAGCGTGGGACATTTGAACACTTACAGAAAAGGAGTTATTCCTGAACAAATATAACCAAACAATCAAATAAACAATTAAACTGTGTGGGCTTTCTAACAATTAACTATTATTAACTAGTTTAACACAATAACTTTGACAGATGCTCATATGAGTCATTTAAGTCACAGATTCTGCTCTGACAACTAAGATGAACTTTGACCTGTTAAGATGAAGAAGTTTATGTTCTATGGACCTTTGTTCTGTGAAGAACCCAAAGAGGGTTATTTATTTCATAAATAGTGTTATTTATTTTCTGACTTTTGTTCTGTGTAGAATCCAGAAAGGGTTATTTGATTGTGGCTTTCTGGAAAAACTTTTTTTTTTTTTTTTTTTTTTTTTTTTACATTTATCCACTCCTGCATTCATCACACTTTTTCTGTTACAAACTGACCCCGGCCCCTCATCTGAGAAGGAAAAGTTATGTGGCCCTCACAGGAAATAGTTTGGGGACCCCTGTTGTAGGGGTTTTTGGTTTCTACTTCCCACATATAATAACCTCTGACTGAACAACCTTGTGGGGACACTACTGGAGTGATGCTACAGCCCCAAATTCAAAATGGCAACTGTAACCCAGGTTAATCATATTAATCTAAATAAATAGTATATAAGTATATAATAATAATAATAATAATAATAATAATAATAATAATAATAATAATAATAATAATAATAATAATAATAATATGTCTGCTGAGGGTTTACCGCCATCATGCATAAGAAATCTTAAGGAACTGCTGAGTGTTGAATGAACTCTTATTTAGCTATGCTAAGCTAGCAGGGCTAGCGTTAGCATCAGCTTTTATTTTTGCATCAGCCTGCACTGTTTGGTGTAAACCCTCAGCAGACCCAGTATTTTATTCTACACATAAACGACGACAATACACTCAGCACACGGGATTAAAATACAGTGCAACACGTATATGTAGCAGATTAAAAGGGAACGAACCTGTCCACAGTTGTCTGTCTGTCTGTCGGCTTCCGCTGCATGTCTGACTGGGGAAGACGACAAAAGGAGTTTAAACTTGCGCGCTGTGGAACGCCATTGGCTGAGCACCGTCAGGTGACTGGCTGCGTGAGGTACGGTAGGTCAAGGTACATTCAGGGGGAGGTGGAAAAGACAAATTCAAACAATATAATGATAATATATTTTCGCTATATTAATTATTATATTAGGTCGTCATGTATATATTTATTATTATTATTATTATTATTATTATTATTATTATTATTATTATTATTATTATCATTATTATTATTATTATTATTATTATTATTATTATATATACTTACATGCAATTTATTTAGATTAATATGACTAACCTGGGGGCGGCACGGTGGTGCAGTGGTTAGCACGGTGGTGCAGCGGTTAGCACGGTGGTGCAGCGGTTAGCACGGTGGTGCAGTGGTTAGCACGGTGGTGCAGCGGTTAGCACGGTGGTGCAGCGGTTAGCACGGCGGTGCAGTGGTTAGCACGGTGGTGCAGCGGTTAGCACTCGTGCCTCACAGCAAGAAGGACCCTGGTTCGAATCCCGTACCAGACCTTTCTGTGTGGAGTTTGCATGTCCTCCCCGTGTCCGCATGGGTTTTCGCCGGGCACTCCGGTTTCCTCCCACCATCCAAACACATGCACTGATAGGTTAATTGGTTAATCTAAAATTGTCCATAGGTGTGAATGTGAGAGATGATCTTTCATTCAAAGGGTCAGAGGTCAGGGCACATTAACCAAACTTGCAGAACAGCCTTCTTTCACCTGCGCAACATTAGCCAAAATTAGGAATATTCTGTCTAAAACGACTGCAGAAAAATTAATTCATGCATTTGTTACATCACAATTAGATTATTGTAACTCCTTACTTGTAGCGTGTCCTAAATATTCCCTAAAAAGCTTCAACTGGTTCAAAATGCAGCAGCAAGATTATTAACAGGATCAAATAGAAGAGAACACATCACCCCTGTGCTCCAAACCCTGACCCCTGACCCCTAACCCTATCATCCCTGTGCTCCAAACCCTGACCTCTGACCCCTAACCCTATCACCCCTGTGCTCCAAACCCTTCATTGGCTACCAGTTGAGTCTAGAATTGAATTTAAAATCCTCCTCCTTACATATAAAACCATTAATGGTATGGGTTAGGGTTAGGGGTCAGAGGTCAGGGGTTAATGGTATGGGCCCCTCTTATCTTAAAGATGATCTGGTTCCGTACCAACCCAAAAGAACCCTTCGTTCTCAGAATGCAGGTTTACTGAAAGTTCCTAGGGTTTCTAAAAGTACAGTAGGAGCTAGAGCCTTTAGTTACCATGGTTACTGTCTGATGGAATCATCTTCCCTTTAATATTAAAAACGCCGAAACAGTCTCTACATTTAAAACTAGGCTTAAAACATTACTGTTTGAGAAAGACTATGGTCAGGTTAGTTAAAAAATGATGTGACTCATATATCATGTATACATGATGTATGAGTCACAGTTCAGTCTAGGCTGCCCTAGGAGTTAGAATGCTGGGGGAAGTACAGACACTGAGTTCTTTCTTCTCTTTCTCTCCCTCACATCTGTTTCTGTAATTTTTATAACATATCTTTCATACCAAGTCTGTCCATGACTAGTCACCTGGTGTCCCCTTTCCCCCCTCCCCCCCTGGGGGGAGTGGTGGCTCTCCTGACAGTGCCTGCACGGGAGCCATGGACGACAGGATCTGGAGTATCTCGCCTTTGCTGACCTGTGACCCCGGACCACCGCCCCTGCCTGTCTGGACCAGCCCCCCTTCCTGCATTTATATATGGACGTTCATCTATAGTCTGTCCGTCCATGGGAGTGGATCTGTCCTTCAATGTGGTTCTCCTCGAGATTTCTTCTTTTTCCCACTGGGTTTGGAAGTTTTTTCTGCTGAGAAGGAGGGTCTAAGGACAGGGGGAGGAGCTGAGGACAGGGGGAGGGTCTAAGGACAGGGGATGCCTGGGAGTTTTCATGTATTTCTGTAGATGATTGTGTTTTTGTAAAGCCCTCTGAGACGACTTTGTTGTGATTTAGGGCTTTATAAATAAAATTGAATTGAATTGAAATTAAATCACTTCTAGAAATAAAATCTGCAGTGAAGTGTCATTTGTTTACGCCGCCACGACTCCCCGGCGCTCCTGCCCCCACTGCAGAAAAAAATCCTAGTCAAAAAACTGCATTGAATTGTTTCATTGAACCCAGGGGTGTCAAACTCATGTTAGTTCAGGGGCCACGTTCAGCTAAATATGATCTGAAGTGAAGCCTAAGCAGTAGCCTAGCCATGCTAGCTCCTCTTACCATAAGTAAATCTAATGTTCTATCATAGTAGCCTAGCCACACTAGCTCCTCCTAGCATCAGTAAATCTAATGTTCTATCGTAGTAGCCTAGCCACACTAGCTCCTCCTAGCATCAGTAAATCTAATGTTCTATCGTAGTAGCCTAGCCACACTAGCTCCTCCTAGCATCAGTAAATCTAATGTTCTATCGTAGTAGCCTAGCCACACTAGTTCCTCCTAGCATCAGTAAATCTAATGTTCTATCGTAGTAGCCTAGCCACACTAGCTCCTCCTAGCATCAGTAAATCTAATGTTCTATCGTAGTAGCCTAGCCACACTAGCTCCTCCTAGCATCAGTAAATCTAATGTTCTATCGTAGTAGCCTAGCCACACTAGCTCCTCCTAGCATCAGTAAATCTAATGTTCTATCGTAGTAGCCTAGTTTCACTCAATGTAACTTTTGTCTAGATTTCCCTGAAACTGGTTGACCAATCACAGTGAAGTATAGAGTCAGAGGGCGGGCCTAACAAAGTGACGCTGAGATGATTGGAAGAGAAACAAGCGTAAACAACCATAGAAGAAGAACTGTAGGTACCCAATGTGGGCAGAAGTACACAATGTGGACCCTGTGCTTCACAATGAGGTTTAATATCGTTTCAGGAAAAAGGAAAGTATGCCTGCCTGGTTTGTACCTGCTTTTATTTTTTTACAACACAGACATATTTTCAACAGTAGGTATATGTGAGGGGTTTGGCATTTGATAGACAGACAGACAGACAGACAGACATATCATGCTATAACTCAATGAATACTGTAGATATCACCATGAAATTACATGTTCATATACATATAACTAATGTGCATCAGATGCAATGATCCATTTGAGTAAAGGTCAAAGTTCAAGGTCACAATTAACTAAAAGGTCAAAATCACATTATGGGTTATAACTCAAGAACAGAGGGTCACAGATTGATACCAAACCATGTGGAGTAAAGATTTGTACAATTCTCATAATTGATGTTATCACCTACGACCAATAGTTTTTCAGATCTCTGGAGGTCAAAGGTGACATGTGTCCAAATTATTTTGAGTAACACTGTTTGTGTCAAACATAGACATATCATGCTATAACTTAATCAATACTGGATATATTATCATAATATTACACACACTGATGCATATATACATATAACTATCAATATTGAAAAGGGGCAAAGGTCAAGGTTGCATTTAGCAGAAAGGTTAATTCAAGAACAGGTTGTCATAGAAACTGGAGATTGGCACAAAATAGGGACGAGATTATCAAAGGAAAAAATATTCTATATATATATATAATATTCTATTATTCCAAATTCTCTTTCTCTGAGGAACATGTTTTTCATCAGTTTTTCAACTTCCTCCTGTATTTGTGACAAACGGACACCTTTCCTCATTAGTCATCCTTGTTCTATCATGAAACATGTATTCATACTATCTACAGTGAAATACAAAGTAAAGTCACTTTAATTCCTACTCTTTTTTTGCTAATTAACATGTGTCCTACTGCTTCACATGTTTCTCATTAGTGGACGTACAATCTTCAAATCATTTCCAACACAAAAACACAAAGCTTTCATTTGTATGGATTTGAATGTCTGCTGGTGATATTTCACTTTAAGATGAATACAGGAATGTGACGAAGGATTATTTTAAGCCTCTTATTCTTCTATGCATGTGGGCTACTTGTTTGAATTAGATTAACAGCTTTGGTCCATACAACCCTGTTACACTAGCATGTATAATTTAGTTTTGTGTTACAGTACACATGTTAATGCTCTTTGACTGATCAAACAATAGGTTCAGTTTTTTTGTGGTTGGACTTCCATATTATTTTATTCCCACTTTATATTATATATTGTACATATACAATTACCTCTGTTTTTAAATCTGATAGTTATATTTAACATTTCATGTCTTTGTTCTGATCTATCTATCTATCTATCTATCTATCTATCTATCTATCTATCTATCTATCTATCTATCTATCTATCTATCTATCTATCTATCTATCTATCTATCTATCTATCTATCTATCTATCTATCTATCTGTCTGTCTGTCTGTCTGTCTGTATGTATGTCTGTCTATCTGTCTGTCTGTCTGTTCATACTAGCATTACCATTTCCATACTACCAAAACCAAGAAAAACCAACAACACCAAAATACATAAACTAGATCAGTGGTAGAGTTCAGACCTCAGTGAAGTGGCACCAGACTGTGCTAACGCTAACGCTAACACATTAAATCTGCCAAGGTTTGGATCTGGATACATTTACCAAATATACCATTGGCTTGACGTCATATGACGTCTTTACGTGACGTCATGTGACGTCTTTACATGACGCCATGGAGCCTATGGGTGTTATCTCATCTGAGGTCAGAAGATCAGACGAAGTGAATGAAAAAAAAACACCTGACACTATCTGGTCTGGATTCTGAGATATCACCACTGATGTGTTTGAACTGTTGACCTTCACTGGCACCTTGACCTTTGACCTTTAGATTCTGAGATATCACCACTGATGTGTTTGAACTGTTGACCTTCACTGGCACCTTGACCTTTGACCTTTAGATTCTGAGATATCACCACTGATGTGTTTGAACTGTTGACCTTCACTGGCACCTTGACCTTTGACCGTTAGATTCTGAGATATCACCACTGATGTGTTTGAACTGTTGACCTTCACTGGCACCTTGACCTTTGACCTTTAGAGCTCAAAATGTAATGGTTTATTCATTGACACATTATCAATCATCTCTGAAAGTTTCATCAAAATCTGTCCATAACGTTTTGAGTTATTTTACTGACAAACAAACAGGAGGTAAAACATATAAATACATATTATTGTATATCCTCATGCTAATATAGTAATGATATATATTTATACATATATTTGTGACAGTTTGGCATATGCCAGTACAGGCCAGTTTAATATGAAAAGTATAGATTGTATTTTGAGTCACTCTGTCAGTTCACACCAGTTAGAGGTCAGTGAAAAATATTTTTAATGATATTGTGGTTGCGGTCGTTTGTGATAAACATGAAAATAACCTGGTAAATAAATAATGTTGGTGAAGGTGTCATCCATCGTGGTCAGTATCCTACGGTATGGAAGGAGCAAGAGAGGAAATAAAGTTGGGTGAGTGGAAGCTCCGGGAAAAAAAAAATAAATAAAAAAAATAAAAATAATAATAATATATATATATATATATATATATAAAATCTAACTAGTATTGTAGTCTTCTGACATCATGTGGTGTCAGTATAATGTTATGGTCAGTGGACACCAGAATATGGTATTATGGTCGAGACAACAGAAAATGTCCACGTATGTAGACGCCAGGTCCTGGGAGGATATATATGATGAGCGGCTCCCAGTGTTTTTGTTTCCATGGAAACCAGGTTCAAATGTGTCTTTGGGTGTTACAGGTTGTCGACCCCTGGTTTAGATGCTGCGTTAGCGTTGATAACTTTTGAATGATGAAGCAGAACAAACATATTTATAAACATATTAACTTACAAACAATGACATGGAATTTAAACAGAAATAAATGCAGGTATGTGAGTAAGGTCAAAGGTCATGTGATGTTCAGGTATGTGAGTAAGGTCAAAGGTCATGTGATGTTCAGGTATGTGAGTAAGGTCAAAGGTCATGTGATGTTTAGGTATGTGAGTAAGGTCAAAGGTCATGTGATGTTCAGGTATGGGAGTAAGGTCAAAGGTCATGTGCTGTTCAGGTATGGGAGTAAGGTCAAAGGTCATGTGCTGTTCAGGTATGGGAGTAAGGTCAAAGGTCATGTGCTGTTCAGGTATGGGAGTAAGGTCAAAGGTCATGTGCTGTTCAGGTATGGGAGTAAGGTCAAAGGTCATGTGCTGTTCAGGTATGTGAGTAAGGTCAAAGGTCATGTGATGTTCAGGTATGTGAGTAAGGTCAAAGGTCATGTGATGTTCAGGTTTGTGACTAAGGTCAAAGGTCATGTGTTGTTCATAAAGACCATTGACTACTTTTTAAAAATGTGGGTCCAGAAGTGGGTCGGGTCCGTACTTTTCAAATATATTTCTTGCAGTCTGACTTGTGGGTCGTTTATCCATCGACCCGTGCATCAGTGGTTCAGACCAACAGATGGATCACTAAATCATCCATACGTGGGGTCATAAACTTCAGTATTCAATCCTAAATCTGCCATCAGCTGCCAGATAGAAAGATCTGTGTCCAACAAAGCAGAAGGAGCTTTGGCCTATGGAGTAAAAAAGCTACTGCAGCTGATAGTTTAGGAGCTCTACTGCCAACAAGAAGCTGCCTGATGTTCCAGCTGCATATCTGACGCCAAGAAAAAGGTGAGAAGCTGCAAAGACTGAACTTTTAGGAATGACTTATGGAGTTTAATGCACAAAACTTTTGTCATCAGGACCATCTATCATAGCCTGTCTTCCAAAGTGAGATATTTGGCAGAGAAAGGACCCGTCTAAATCCAGGTAGGTACTCCAGCAGACATGGATACGTGAACAGGTTCTTGGCAGAACCACCCAAAGACAGTCAGAGGATAATCCACCATGAACCTGTCACATCCCACCCACACCCACTGGAGACCTGGAAATGTATCTGAAACCACAACAACCAACCAAACATCCAGTATATGTACAGTGGAGGTCAAAAGTTTACATACACTAGTAAACAACATAATGTCATGACCGTCTTGAGTTTCCAATAATTCCTACAACTCTTATTTTTCTGTGAAACACACAAACCTTCTTTTATTCATTTATTATGGATCTACTAAAAATGTGACCAAATCTACTGGGTCAGAAATATACATACAGCAATAAGAATGATTACGTTTACTGAACGGCATCAACTCTGTCCAGAGCAGGGGTCAAAGGTTGAACCAGAAGAGTGGATGGACACTGAAAGAGTCTTATTACAGTGAAAATGACCAGAGGGACATGTGACCCAGGGCTCTACACTAACTTTTTTTTCCAGGAGCACACGTGCCCCTAAGTTAAAAAAATAGGGGCACAAGTCAGTTTTAGTTTTAAATGTTTATTTATTTACAGTGCAGTACTTACGCACAGATACCAACATTGTTGAATGACTGCTGTCATTTGTGTTAATTTAGAGCAGACCATAACATAACTTTGTATTATGGGATGCTTTGTCCTTTGATACATTTTAGAACGTTGTATTGGCTGCCTTGTTATTAGATCCATTTTAGAATGATTAACCCTTTAACTCCTGAGACTGAGACACAGTAAAAAATAAAATAAGATAAAATAAACAACACAATGAACAAAAAACAGTCAAAGTGATCAGTAAAATGAACAAAAATGAATAATAAACCAACAAAATAATATGTAACATGAACAAAGTAAGACACTAACAGAACACAATTAAAGAAAAATAATAAAATAAAAAAACAGAAAAATAAGCAACAGAAACTAATATATATTCACAAAATAAGAAATAACGTGGAAAAAAGGACAAAAAACAAAAACCCATAAAACCCAAAATGAAGTAAAAAAATAAATAAATAAATAACTAGTGTTGTAATTTGGTTCCAGTAGTTTTAGTTTGGGCTTTTTCTTTTTCTTAATCACTTGCTTTTCGACACCTGTACATCAGTTCCATGAACAAAATTCTCAGTAAAATAACAGTTAAAAAAACACTTGAATTTGTCTGAATTTTTAAACTAAACCATCCACTCAGAACGTGTCAGCGCTGACGCATCAGGAGTTAAAGGGTTAATCCTTTCAATATGTGCCGTGTTCGTCTCTATGTGGAGCTGTTCACACACTTTTAATTCATTTCTAGTAGGTTTTCATTAACTCCTCAGGTCTGTGTGTCTTATTGTTGCAACAAACACTCACACATGTGCCACTGTTTTGTTTTCCTCGTTCGCATGATGAAATATTTGCTGCAAATGTGAGTGAAATGGGCGCACTGTAGAACCCTGACCAAATATTAACTCTGCTGTATGTATATTTATGACCCGGTAGATTTGAGCACATTTTCAATAGATCCATTATAAATTAGTAAAAGAACCAAAACTACATGAAATTAAAAACCAGCTGAAGGACGAAGATGTTTATGATTCAAAGAAACACAGACAGATTGATATTGGACGACATACGGGTTGATACCCTAACGACATACATTTCATCCAACATACTGTTGGATGAAAGACACCAGACAAGAGTTATTTAACAGTTAATAACAGTTAAGTCATTTTTTTATTTGATTTTATTGCATAGACAATAAAAAAAAATTAAAAAGCCTTTTAATTTTCTGAGACGACACTGTTACGTTTCAATTATTTGACGGTGATGACACGATTAAACAACGACGTAGTAGCGTCTGAAATCTTTTCAATTGAGTTCCCTACGTAGAACACTACATTTACTATTATAATAATAAATGAAATGATTATTTATTATTTATTTCTACCCTCTACCCTCTGTAGGGGGAGGGAGTGAATAAGTGATTTTGGACGCAGACAGAGTCTATTGAGGCGGCACGGTGGTGCGGTGGTTAGCACGGTGGTGCGGTGGTTAGCGCGGTGGTGCAGTGGTTAGCGCGGTGGTGCAGTGGTTAGCGCGGTGGTGCAGTGGTTAGCGCGGTGGTGCAGTGGTTAGCGCGGTGGTGCAGTGGTTAGCGCGGTGGTGCAGTGGGTAGCGCGGTGGTGCAGTGGTTAGCGCGGTGGTGCAGTGGTTAGCGCGGTGGTGCTAACTGTGTGGAGTTTGCATGTCCTCCCCGTGTCCGCGTGGGTTTTCGCCGGGCACTCCGGTTTCCTCCCACCATCCAAACACATGCACTGATAGGTTAATTGGTTAATCTAAAATTGTCCATAGGTGTGAATGTGAGAGTGATTGTTTGTCTATATATGTTCAGCCCTGCCATGAACTGGCGTCTCATACAGGGTGTACCCCGCCTTCGCCCATTGTACCTGGATTAGGCCCCCAGTGACCCCCGCGACCCAAGTGCGGATGAAGCGGGTTCAGATAATGAATGAATGACAGAGTCTATTGAGTTGGGCGACCAATGACATTAGTTGGGGGTGTGGTCTGTGTAAATCAATCTGTCGCCATTCTAGGAAAAAAAATCTCATTCAGGAAAAGCCCCCCCACCCACACATTCCTGCCCTTCTGTATGAAGCACAGAATAAAACAGGCCTTTTCCACCGGTGCTCGTCTCCTGCAGGACTGAACCCAGCTGAAGGAACGAGGCTGGAACACTGACACAGTTAACGGAGCTGTTGAACTGTGTGGACACTTGTACCCAAAGACTCCTGGGGACAAGAGGAGTCAAAGGACAAGTCCATAGGATGGCAAATGATAGCAGTGTCAGAAGGACAGAAAGACACTCAGGCTCCATCTGGGCTCCTGCGTGACCATCTGGGGACCGTCCCTGGAGCTGTCGTCTGAAAACATCTGGTAATAAAAAAGCTGAAACAGTCAGTGACTGTGGTCGAGGGAACCAGTGGTCACCAAACCCTCCACCGTTTATGTTAACGCAGCACTGTTCATCCATGTGTCATGGATCTTACATCTGGTGTCATGTTTATGTCTAGTTTTTCTACGTCTTTCTACAGTTTCTGTCGTTGTTGGTGTTTAGGGCTTTTTTATTTTGTTATGTGGGTTCATGTTCACGTTTCCTGCTTTACTTCCTGTCACCAGTGTTCTTCCCGCCTCCAT
>CM035783.1:55176404-55197635 GCA_020466265.1 Siphamia tubifer
AATCCCGCCCCTCGTGATTTGATTGGTCCGACCCATTTTGGATTTTCAGATCCTAGGCTGTCTAGTCTGTCTCCCCGTAGCAAATACCATTTGCAGCCACTGGGGACAGACTAGATCCTAGGCTAACAATATAGATGAACACTGAGGAAGTTTGATTCCACCATTTTGAGCCAAACTGTGTTTACATGGAAGTGATAAGAACATGAGTTTATCTCGGACACCAAACTTAAATAAATATAATTTCATCCAGTTTAACTTTTTACTTTTTTACAGTTCAGAAGTCGTACTTTTTTACTTTTACTTCAGTAAAGCAGTTGAATCAGTACTTTTACCAGGGTATTTTTTCACACCAGTAGCTGTACTTGTACTGCAGTACAAATGGAAGTATTTTGTCCACCTCTCATACACATCCCATAGATTTAAAATTAGTAAATCAAATATTTTTCTCACCAAATGAAAAAAATCTCAATATTCTACAAATGTATTCAAAAGTTGTTGTTTTTTTAAATGTATTTAGTTATTTGTTCCTAATACGCTGTCGAATCTAATCCTCTTTATTTTCAGAGTACACATTTAAAGTCCTGTTCCAGAACAAACATAAGAAAACAACAAAAAGCTCCAAAGATTTTGAAAAGCTTTTATTGGTTAAAAGTCTTAAACTATTATCTGGTGTAAAAACCAGTTCAGTTCATTTTTAGATGAGTGTTAATACATACATATAGTTAACATTAAAATCACTTCATTTGGACGAACACTGACACATTTATATTTGACTGTTTTGATCCAAACTGTGTTAACATGGAAGTGATTAGAACATGTGTTTATCACTGACACCAAACTCTATGTTCACACTAACTCTAATAAAGTTTGAAACAACATCACACTTCAGTGGTAGGAAGTAGAGGGTCCCTAAAGACAAAGACAAGTGTCCTCAGGTCTTCATGTCCTCAGTGTGTCCACAGTTACTGGTCTACACACATGGACCTGCAGCACAAAAGACTTCTGGTAGTGTTACATTTGGGGGGGGGGGGGGTCAGTGGCTGAAGGGGCTCTGTCTGAACACCTCGAGAGAGAGAGAGAGAGAGAGAGAGAGAGAGAGAGAGAGAGAGAGAGAGGGGGGGGGGGGGTGAGATGGGGGGGAGAGAGAGAGAGAGAGAGAGAGAGAGAGACAGAGGGGGGGGGGGGGGGGGGGGGGGAGAGAGAGACAGGGGGGGGGGGGGGAGTGAAGGTGTGAGAGGTTGTTAATAATTAAGGTCAGTTTATTCACTTTTTTCACCCTAACCACCTGCTCACTTCCTTCTGATGTGCTCTAATAATGAAGCCTGTGTTTTTTAAACCAGTTTATTCACTGTTTTTATCTGTTAAATCACAACACCAGAGCGCTGGCAACAACAGTTTTGTCAATTATTCACATATAAATACATTTGATTGATTGATTTAGTAGAACGTGGTTTGGAAATGTTAAAGGAGTGGAACCTTGTGAGGAAATAAATGAAAGGAACAGGACAGTGTGGAGGAATGTTTTTATTTCACTCTATTCCTGTGTCGTCTTTGTTTTGAGCACAATAACAAATACAATAGGATAAAACCCTTGAAAACACTTGACAGTTGTGAGAACTAAAGGCTTGTTCCTGCAGTTGGAAGAATCATTAAAAAATCAATGTGCAGTAAAACGCTCCATGTCATTGTTTTGTTTTTTATACGACGCCTTCAGATTTACTGTGTTGTTGTTTATGTTAAATGATGATGTCATTTAAGTGTCGTCAGGACACAGTTATGACAGTAGTGGTTCTGGATCAATGTGGTTTCAACTGTTCACACCATCGTTGTGTTTCCATGACAGTTTTTCACAAAACAATTTCGATATTCCTAACATTTCAACCAAGTATATTTGTGTTTTGAACGTGTTTCCATTGATGGCTGTTTTAGGCAGGAGTGTCGTAACTCTGGTGAAATGTCGTCCCACCAGATTTCTCTGCTGTCACTTTAGCCATCACTCTGATAGTGTTAGAGTGAATGAATGGGGCTAATTCTGTCATCAGTAAAAGTCTCTGGTGAACTCTTTAAAGACACAAACATGTCAAACAAACCATCTGGTGACATTATAAGGGTCTGTACATGTGGTCCCCACATTGTCAGGTTGAAATATGAAGTGTAAATATGTTCAACACTTAATGACAATTGTGTTTTTTACACAGTTCTTGACACTTTACAGAACAGAGAATATATTTATCTGTAAAAAAAACAACTTAAATACATAAAAACTAACAGATAATGAAGTAAACCTTCACTGTGTCGACTGTCGGAATCACCCTGATCATCACTCCAAGATGGCCGCTGTAGTTGTGACGTCCCAGCAGCCAATGGTTGTTATGGTTACAGCGACTGCCATTTTCACTCCTAGAGAAGTGATCATGTGACCATGTACATCATGTCCTGTGACATATAATTGCAGAAAAAGTGTTTCCATTTCAGTTTTGGGAAATATTACAAAATCAAAATGTTTGAAAAACCACCTCATGAAAGTGTGAAAAGTTTTTATCGATATTTGAGTGTTTTTTTTTTCCAAAATCAGGTGTTTCCATTACTAGTTTTTTATAGCGATTTCCAAGAGTAATGGAAACGCAGCTAATAACTAGACTTCCATACACACAAGCCCCTCCCACAGTGTTTGTCAATCATGTTAAAGCTCCTCCCACAGTCTTAATTGTCTGCAGGTGTTTCATAGTGCCAGGAGCACTGTTGCCATGGAGTTAGAATGCTGGGGGAAGTACAGACACTGAGTCCTTTCTTCTCTTTCTCTCCCTCACACCTGTTTCTGTCATTTTTATAACCTATCTTTCATACCAAGTCTGTTCATGACTAGTCACCTGGTGTCCCCTTTCCCCCCTCCCCCCCTGGGGGGAGTGGTGGCTCTCCTGACAGTGTCTGCACGGGAGCCATGGACGACAGGATCTGCAATATCTCGCCTGTGCCGACCTGTGACCCCGGACCCCCGCCCCTGCCTGTCTGGACCAGCCCCCCCTCCTTCATTTATAAATGGACGTTCATCTATAGCCTGTCCGTCCATGGGAGTGGATCTGTCCTTCAATGTGGTTCTCCTCAAGATTTCTTCTTTTTCCCACTGGGTTTGGAAGTTTTTTCTTGCCGAGAAGGAGGGTCTAAGGACAGGGGGAGGGTCTAAGGACAGAAGGAGGGTCTAAGGACAGGGGGAGGGTCTAAGGACAGGGGGAGGGTCTAAGGACAGAAGGAGGGTCTAAGGACAGGGGGAGGGTCTAAGGACAGAAGGAGGGTCTAAGGACAGGGGGAGGGTCTAAGTACAGGGGGAGGGTCTAAGGACAGGGGGAGGGTCTAAGGACAGGGGGAGGGTCTAAGGACAGGGGGAGGGTCTAAGGACAGGGGGGGAGGGTCTAAGGACAGGGGGAGGGTCTAAGGACAGGGGGGGAGGGTCTAAGGACAGGGGGAGGGTCTAAGGACAGGGGGGGAGGGTCTAAGGACAGGGGGGGAGGGTCTAAGGACAGGGGATGCTTGGGACTTTTCATGTATTTCTGTAGTTGATTGTGTTTTTGTAAAACCCTCTGAGACGACTTTGTTGTGATTTAGGGCTTTATAAATAAAATAAAATTTAATTGAATTGAGGGTAAAATATAATTTTGTCCTCATTCGTGCAGTCCTATCAGGACGTGACATTTGAACTTACTGAATCACTACATTTATATTTTTGATCTGTTTTTATTGGGACAGCAGGGATAGAAGTCAGGACTGGACGGAAATGGCGGGCGCAGGAGGCAGTCCAGCTAGCAGAAGCAAGGTTGCAGCATGGCGTGCTAGTAGGCTCTGTGTCGGTTGGGCGAGCGGGACTCGGCTACCATAAAACACCACGGTACGACAGAGCCCGGGGGAGGGACAGACGGCAGCTAATCCAGAGTGAGGTCCGAGCAGAGGTGGAGGAGGAGCGTCGCAGCAAGATTGTGGCCATGCGGCAGCAGGGAGCCTGGACCAATTGGGATCATGCACAGACTAGGAGAATCACCTGGTCAGAACTTTGGAGAACAGAACCGGCAAAACTCAAGTTCCTGATCCAGTCAGTGTACGATGTCCTCCCGAGTCCATCCAATCTGCATCGCTGGGGTCTGGCAGAATCACCATCATGCCCACTGTGCCCTGCGAGAGGCTCACTTGAACACATCTTGAGCTGCTGCCCCAAAGCACTGGGAGAGGGGAGATACAGGTGGCGCCATGACCAAGTGCTGAAGGCAGTAGCTGATACGATCTGCACCGGAATTCAGCAGAGTAAGCAGCAGCCCCCAGCAAGGCCAAACATCACCTTTGTCAGAGCCGGTGAAAAACCACGCACACAGCCAAAGGCTCCAGGAGGCCTTTTAGTCACAGCGGGCGACTGGAAGCTGAAGGTGGACCTGGGGAGGCAGTTGAAGTTTCCAGAGCACATCACCAGCACTTCACTCAGGCCAGACATGGTCCTAACATCTGATAGCACCAAGCAAGTGGTGCTACTGGAACTCACAGTCCCCTGGGAAGACCGAATCGAGGTAGCCTACGAGAGGAAGAAGGCAAAATACCTGGAACTGGTGGAGGATTGCAGGCGCAAGGGGTGGAGGGCACGCTGTGAGCCAATTGAGGTGGGCTGCAGAGGGTTCCCAGGACAGAGCCTGCACCGAGCACTCAGGCTCCTTGGAATCAGGGGAGCTCAAGAGAGGAAGGCCACCAAGAACATCAGTGAGGCAGCTGAGAAAGCCTCCAGGTGGCTGTGGATAAAGAAGGGCGAACCATGGCTTAGTGCGCTGCTTGGACACAAGTTGGGGTCTGATCAGCCCCGGCTGGGTCGCCCAGGTGAGGGTGTCTGATGATCCAAGACCCGAAACACCCCGTGACCCTGGGTTCATCACTGAAGATGTGTCCAAGCTGCACCGCCAAGGTGTTTCTTATAACTATCTACATCTGGCTTAGCCAGTGACCGCCAGGAAAGGCTGGATGACGACTACGAACAGTGCAGTGACAACTGGAGAGACAGTGGACAGCTCGGAGAGACGGCATCCGGGGCAGCGAGGGTTAGCACCCCAGGCTGCAGCTCCCGTGAGGGAGCACCCAAATCAAGCTACGGAAAGCCCTACTGAAAGATACCCCCAGGGGTGCCCGAGAGGGGGGGAGGATGAGCACCCCACCCGGACGGATTTTCTGGCAAGGAACATTAGCAATGGAATATCGACAACGAGAGTAACCTGTACGTGTGGTAAAAGCTGCAAGAACCTGAGAGGATTGAAGATCCATCAGACAAAGATGGGCTGCACAAGGAGGAAGCAAGCGGAGCAACGCACAGAGGCAGTGCATAGCACAACCCCTGGTGAGACGGAGGAGGAGCGGGACCCGGAGTCAACCCACAGTGTCCAGAACCTCCAAGCTCAGCATGCTGCACCCAGCAACCCATCCGAACACCGCAGGGTCTTGTGGCCAGCCGCACACAAGGAGACCGAGTGGCACCAGTTCGACGAAGATGTAGATGCTGCTCTGGAAGCTTCAGCAAAGGGGGGAGTGGACCAGCAGCTCAAGATGATGTGCACCTTTATCATCTGCATTGGTGCAGAGCGATTTGGCATCAGACAACCAAAGGCGAAAACATCAGCTAGACCAAACCGGCGAGGGATTAAGATCGCAGCACTCAGGAAAGACCTAAAGACCTTGAAACAGCAATTCAAGAAGGCAAGCGAGGAAGAGAGGCCAGCACTGGCGGAGCTCCGAGACATCATCAGGAAGAAGCTCATCTCCCTACGTCGTGCCGAGTGGCACAGGAGGAAGGGTAGAGAGAGGGCCCGCATGCGCACAGCCTTCATAGCCAATCCTTTTGGGTTTACGAAGAAGCTGCTAGGACAGAAACGGAGCGGAACACTTATGTGCTCAGAGGATGACATCAATCAACATCTCTCCGAAACCTACAGCGACAAGCGCAGGGAGAAAGACCTTGGCTCCTGCAGAGAATTAGTCACACCACCTCCACCCACCAGCCAATTCAACATCAAAGAGCCGACACTGGCAGAGGTCAGGAACACCGTCAGGGCCGCTCGGACCAGTGCAGCACCAGGGCCAAGTGGGGTGCCGTACAAAGTGTACAAGCATTGCCCGAGACTTCTACAGAGGCTGTGGAAGATCATCAAGGCAGTATGGCGAAGAGGCAGGGTAGCCAAGCAGTGGAAGTACGCCGAAGGTGTCTGGATACCGAAGGAGGAGAACGCAAGTGAAATCTCGCAGTTCCGAACGATCTCACTGCTCAATGTAGAGGGCAAGATCTTTTTCAAGATCCTTGCCAACCGCATGACAGACTTTCTCCTGAGGAACTCTTACATTGATACCAGCATACAGAAGGGGGGGGTTCCAGGCTTCCCAGGCTGCATTGAACATACTGGAGTGGTTACCCAGCTGATCCGAGAAGCGAGAGAAAACAAGGGAGATTTGTCAGTCGTTTGGCTTGACCTGGCAAACGCCTACGGATCAATTCCCCATAAGCTGGTGACAAAAGCTTTGTCCACCCACCATGTCCCGCAGAAGGTCACGAATCTCATACAGGATTATTATAATAATTTTAGTATGAGATTTTCATCTGGATCGATAACATCAACATGGCATCGCCTTGAAAAAGGCATTGTCACTGGCTGCACGATATCAGGGACATTATTTGCTCTGGCAATGACCATGTTAGTCAAGGCAGCAGAAGCAGAATGTAGAGGACCCCTCTCCAGATCGGGTATTCGCCAACCACCGATCAGAGCCTTTATGGACGACCTGACAGTCACAGCAACATCAGTGCCAGGGTGTCGCTGGCTCCTTAAAGGTCTGGAACGGATAACATCGTGGGCAAGAATGTCATTCAAGCCAGCCAAATGCAGGTCCCTCGTGCTGAGGAAGGGGAAAGTGGAGGACAAGTTCCATTTCCAGATGAATGGCCTCCAAATACCAACACTATCGGAGATGCCGGTGAAGAGTTTGGGGAAAATCTTCGATGCTACTCTGAGAGACAAGGCAGCGATCCAAGCCGCACACACAGAGCTGAAGAGCTGGCTTGCCGCAGTGGATAGATCAGGCCTTCCAGGAAAATTTAAGGCTTGGATATATCAGCATGGGATCTTGCCAAGGCTTCTGTGGCCCCTGTTGATGTACCAAGTTCCAGTAACAACAGTGGAGGCCCTGGAGCGGAACATCAGCCAATTCCTGCGCAGGTGGCTGGGTCTGCCGAAGAGCCTGAGCTGCATTGCCCTTTATGGGCATACCAACAAGTTGCAGCTCCCTCTCTCAGGTCTGACAGAGGAGTATAAAGTAACAAGAGCCAGGGAGGTATTACTATATAGAGACTCATCAGACACCAGAGTCTCCTCTGCAGGGATAGAAGTCAGGACTGGACGGAAATGGCGGGCGCAGGAGGCAGTCCAGCTAGCAGAAGCAAGGTTGCAGCATGGCGTGCTAGTAGGCTCTGTGTCGGTTGGGCGAGCGGGACTCGGCTACCATAAAACACCACGGTACGACAGAGCCCGGGGGAGGGACAGACGGCAGCTAATCCAGAGTGAGGTCCGAGCAGAGGTGGAGGAGGAGCGTCGCAGCAAGATTGTGGCCATGCGGCAGCAGGGAGCCTGGACCAATTGGGATCATGCACAGACTAGGAGAATCACCTGGTCAGAACTTTGGAGAACAGAACCGGCAAAACTCAAGTTCCTGATCCAGTCAGTGTACGATGTCCTCCCGAGTCCATCCAATCTGCATCGCTGGGGTCTGGCAGAATCACCATCATGCCCACTGTGCCCTGCGAGAGGCTCACTTGAACACATCTTGAGCTGCTGCCCCAAAGCACTGGGAGAGGGGAGATACAGGTGGCGCCATGACCAAGTGCTGAAGGCAGTAGCTGATACGATCTGCACCGGAATTCAGCAGAGTAAGCAGCAGCCCCCAGCAAGGCCAAACATCACCTTTGTCAGAGCCGGTGAAAAACCACGCACACAGCCAAAGGCTCCAGGAGGCCTTTTAGTCACAGCGGGCGACTGGAAGCTGAAGGTGGACCTGGGGAGGCAGTTGAAGTTTCCAGAGCACATCACCAGCACTTCACTCAGGCCAGACATGGTCCTAACATCTGATAGCACCAAGCAAGTGGTGCTACTGGAACTCACAGTCCCCTGGGAAGACCGAATCGAGGTAGCCTACGAGAGGAAGAAGGCAAAATACCTGGAACTGGTGGAGGATTGCAGGCGCAAGGGGTGGAGGGCACGCTGTGAGCCAATTGAGGTGGGCTGCAGAGGGTTCCCAGGACAGAGCCTGCACCGAGCACTCAGGCTCCTTGGAATCAGGGGAGCTCAAGAGAGGAAGGCCACCAAGAACATCAGTGAGGCAGCTGAGAAAGCCTCCAGGTGGCTGTGGATAAAGAAGGGCGAACCATGGCTTAGTGCGCTGCTTGGACACAAGTCGGGGTCTGATCAGCCCCGGCTGGGTCGCCCAGGTGAGGGTGTCTGATGATCCAAGACCCGAAACACCCCGTGACCCTGGGTTCATCACTGAAGATGTGTCCAAGCTGCACCGCCAAGGTGTTTCTTATAACTTCTTCCACACTTCCCATAGAAATCAGTTTTTTGAAGCATATATTGTTTTACTTCCATTTGATCAAACAGAAAAGATGTTAAATGTTGGACATGAGCTCAGCTGGGTGTCATTCTGTCTTTAGTTCGTCCATCTTCTGTTTGATGCTTCTTATCCGGGTTCACACACTTCTTTTCTGTCTTTGGAACATTTATCCAACAACATATTCCTGTTGTCTTTTCTTTTTCATCCTTCCCTCCTGTGTCTCCTGTCGGCATTTGCCAAAATCTACTGCTGCAGTAATTACAGTTTTGGCTAAATGTACAGACCACAGCAGGGATAGAAATCTGCACTATCTCTACTTTTACAGCCTTAAAATTAACTGTAATATCTTTTTTATCGCTCCACAATCTGCTGAAGCTATTTGAATGGCAGTGTAAAGATAATGGCACATTGTATCAGGTGTTAAAATAATCATCTTTACAGGTCACTAATACCTAAAACTATCTGTGTACAATTCATTCATTCATTTTTAAAAATAAAACAAAAAATAAGACAATGGAAAAAAAAAAGTTGTTTCCACATTGTTTCCAAAACCAAAATGGAAACAAAAAAATTCAGTTTTTTTCCATTATTTATTGAAATGCAAAAAGGAAAAAGTGAAAAAATGCAAACTCCATGTATCATTCGTTCCAACGAAGAACAAGAAATTAAGAGCAAATGGATTCTTTTCGTTTTCTTAATCCAACACGAAAAACTAATATGTGCCTGGTTTTTCATATTTCGATTTTAGGCTCAGATCAAAAACAGGAAAAAGAAAAACAGGCCACATGACTGAATTTTATTTTTATATTTTTAATTGTTTGTATTTATGTGACCTGGACGTTTTGCACACAGGAGTTCAGGTAGAGAGATTTTTTTTTTTTTTAAATAAGATAATATTTTTTATTAAACATACTTTGGTGCCAACAGAGGCAGAAGAATGTTGACTTTTGGAATGAAGTTCAAATCAAACTTTATTAATATATGGTTCAACCATCTCAGACAGTCAAAGGTTCTGGACAATAAACTGTTCAAGACATCATTATTTCATCCATGTGTCAACTATAACTAGCTGGCTAGCTAAAGCTAAGCTAACATCATATAATCTAATTCTGTCATTTATTCAATTATCTCATCATTTTCCCTTTTTATCTCAGAATTTTGTCAAAATTCTGAGATAAAAAGGCCAAATTATGATAAATAGTCAAAATTCTGAGACAAAAAGGCCAAATTATGAGACAAAAAGTAAAAATGATTACATAAAAAGTCAAAGTTATGACATAAAAAGTTCAAGTTATGTGATAAAAAGGCCAAATGTTACAATAAAAAGTCAAAGTTATGCAATAAAAAGGCCAATCATGAGATAAAACAGTCAAAATGTTGAGATAAAAAGCCTAAATTATGAGATTAAAAGTCAAAATTCCCAGTCACTATGCACAACCAGAATGAATCCATATATCAGGCGCACTGTTGTTTTTGGAGAAAACTGAAGTTTTTTCAGTGTCAACTTATAGTCCAGAAAATACAGCATCTTAACATTCTAATTCTGTGGGCCCTGTCGCCCCTCAAACATCTGGTTCCCTAGACCCACGGTTCTCAAACTGGGGTCCGCGGACCCCTAGGGGGACGTGGCGCATGTCCAGGGGGTACGCGAAATTATTCACGGTTTTGTTTTTTTTTTGTTTTTTGCTGTTTTATTTTGAAATGCGGAAGTTTTATTTTGTAGCGAGCGGGCGGAAGTAACAGCGCTGTTTGACGCCAGCTTGACTAAATTGAGACGGAGCGAGTCACAGGCTATTTTTAGCCACCCTGCAGCGAACATGGATCGATTTTTGTGTCCGCCAAGTTCCTCAAGAAGTGGTAAAAGAAATGACAATGAAAATGACAATGACAAAAACAAACGCCCTAACCCTAAAAAGAGAAAGTACATTGATAGTTATATTGAGTTTGACAAGATCATCCCTCTCATTAAGTCTCTGTCTGTCTGTCTGTCTGTCTGTCTGTCTGTCTGTCTGTCACACACACACACACACACGGTTTTGTGTGTCTTTTGTTCCGTTTATTATTTTAAAATTATTTAAAATTGTTGTTTCTGAAGTGTTCATTTATATTATAATACCTGAAAATGTGGCTGGTTTGCACAAAAGCACTATTAAAAAAGGTTATCATTGTTTCATAATAATCATTGTTGAAGTGGTTTTTTATCATTTTCAGTATCGCGAGGATGAGGGGGGACATGGAAAAATGTCACCCCTCCAAGGGGGACCTGGGCCAAAAAAGTTTGAGAACCCCTGCCCTAGACAACCGCCTAGTCTGCCTATGCCTAACACCGGCCCTGGTGGGACGTCCCCACCTGCTGGTCAAAACCTTTTGACGTCCAGCTGAAGCACGGTGTTCATCCAGGACGACAACCTGAGCAGCTGCACATATTTAGACATTTCAAGTCTAAAGGTTTTTGCTAAACGCCATCTGCTCAGGTTTCAATAAGAACAAACTAACACCTGAGTCACAGACTGAACTGCAGGAGCATCAGCTGAAACCATTTCCCTCACTGCTCAACAAGCACTCGAACACCTCCTGCCTTCATCCATCAGACGATGCTGTCGTCTTCAGTCACATGAAAGGATCTGAAAGAATGTCATTAAATACACGGTTTTTGGTCCTTGACTGTAGAGAAGCACTGGAGGCCTTTGACAAACTGAAGGGCAGCTCTTACCTTTACTATTAACGTTAGAATGACGATCAAGTGTAGCTGTTATGAAGATTTATTAGAAAGAATTTCCTTTGATTTACATTTCAACACAAATGTCTGTGTTTAGATAGATAGATAGATAGATAGATAGATAGATAGATAGATAGATAGATAGATAGATAGATAGATAGATAGATAGATAGATAGATAGATAGATAGATAGATAGATAGATAGATAGATAGATAGATAGATTGATGGATGGATAAAATAAAATCACAAGGCACGTAAGAAGTCACAAACACTGTTGAACAACTGATGACAATAGTTTGCTAAGGTGCACAGCTGTTAGCATTGTTAGCTGTTAGCAGTGTTGGCGGCTGCTACGTGCAGGTGCACAGCTGTTAGCAGTGACAACGCTAACACATTGATCACTATTGAGAGAAAGTAGCTCCAAACAATTACGAGGTGTGAGTTTTTGTTCAGTGACAGTTTTGTTATGTAAATAAATCACTCATTCCAACACATACTGTTTTGAGAAGAAACAGGTTTTATTTTGTTGACCCCAGGAAACCTGCCGGGACTACTTTGGCTTTGACCAAAACTAGACCAGAACTGGTCTCACAGGACACTGTGGGGGGTAAGTCAGTATGGGTGCACCAGAGTAAAGGGGCGGAGTCAGAAGAGAGGGGCGGAGTCAGTGTGGGTGCACCAGAGTAAAGACACTGATGACAAACACATTCATCTGAAAAATACTGAAGTGTCCCTTTAAACACACACTTCCAGATGTTGTCACTATCTTCAGTGGATGTTTGGGTTGGCAACATGCCAGCAGTTTGGACCACAGACCACAGTTTGGACCACCAATCTGTCCATCATGTCGGACGTGTGCAGTGGACGTGTCAGGACTTCAATATTCGATCATTGTTTGCTTGCTCTTTTATCTTTTATTTTGTTCAGTTTTTATTCATTTTCTCTCATGTTTCATTTTTTTTCCACTTTTCTCTTATTTTGTAAATGTTTTGACATTTTTTTGCTATCTATCTATCTATCTATCTATCTATCTATCTATCTATCTATCTATCTATCTATCTATCTATCTATCTATCTATCTATCTATCTATCTGTGTCTTTCTTCATTTTGATGTTTGTCCCTTTGTTTTTTATTATTTTTGTCATGAACGTATTGAATTATCCATCTATCAGTCGAATGGTGATCACTTATTTTTTAGTTTTCTTTCATATTCAACTATTTTTGTCACGGATCGGGGTGAGGTGGAACAGGAGAGGACTCCAATGCACAGTACTGAAGGGCAAAATAATTTAATAACAAAACTACAACATAAAGACAAGACAAACACAACCTGGGAGTGGACGGCCAGAGCCCGTGGTGATGATGAGTGTCCGGGGTTATGGGTGATTGGGGAGATGGCAGCGATAGTCCGGGTTATGGAGGTGACATATCTGAATGGTCCTGCACTGGCAGCTACAAGCCTTACTGCTTATATAGCCACTGATTAGGAATGGCTTGCAGCTGCGCAGTGCAGGACCAGGTGAGTGTGGAGATTGGGGGAAAGGTCACTGGAGCGGAGGTCATGACAGTACCCCCCCCCTAAGGGGCGGCTCCTGAAGCCCCTAAAAAACAAAACAAAAAAACACAAACACCCCCCCCCCCCCCCCCCCCCCGTTGTCCAGAGCTCAAAAATAAAAAAAATTTTTAAGTAGTATTTCTCCGAGCAGGGCGGCATGGTAACCTCCTGGTCGGGAGTACCCTCTGGGCAGAGCGGTGTGGCATCCTTCTGGGCAGGGCGGTGTGGAAACCCCCTGGGCGGGAGTACCCTCTGGGCGGAGCGGTGTGGAATCCCTTCTGAGCAGGGCGGTGTGGAAACGCCCTGGCGGGAGTACCCCTCTGGGCAGAGCAGTGTGGCCTCCTTCTGGGCAGGGCGGTGTGGAAACCCCCTGGGCGGAGTACCCTCTGGGCAGAGCGGTGTGGAATCCCTTCTGGGCAGGGCGGTGTGGAAACCCCCTGGCGGAGTACCCTCTGGGCAGAGCGGTGTGGCATCCTTCTGGGCAGGGCGGTGTGGAAACCCCCTGGGCGGAGTACCCTCTGGGCAGAGCGGTGTGGAATCCCTTCTGGGCAGGGCGGTGTGGAAACCCCCTGGCGGAAGTACCCTCTGGGCAGAGCGGTGTGGCATCCTTCTGGGCAGGGCGGTGTGGAAACCCCCTGGGCGGAGTACCCTCTGGGCAGAGCGGTGTGGCATCCCTCTGGGCAGGGCGGTGTGGAAACCCCCTGAGTAGGGCGGCGTTGAACCCTTCCGGGCGGAAGACCCTCAGGACTGAGTGGCCTGAGAGGTCTGGGTTGGTAGCAGGAGCAACTGGACTGGTCTGACTGAGGACCAAGGAGACTGATTGGGTGGGGTCACCACGGACTCTGGCTGAGACAGGAACAAGACAAAACGAAGAAACGGGCAACAGGCAGGGACAGGAAACAGGCAGGCAGAAACGAACAACAAGCAAGGACAGGGGACAGAAGCCAGCGACGGGCAACAGGCAGGGACAAGGGACGGAAACCAGCAACGGGCAACAGGCAGGGACAGGGGACAGAAGCCAGCAACGGGCAACAGGCAGGGACAGGGGACAGAAGCCAGCAACGGGCAACAGGCAGGGACAGGGGACAGAAGCCAACCACGGGCAACAGGCAGGGACAGGGAACAGAAGCCAACCATGGGCAACAGGCAGGGACAGGGGACAGAAGCGAGCAACGGGCAACAGGCAGGGACAGGGGACAGAAGCGGGCAACGGGCAAGAGTCAGGGACAGGGGACAGAAGCGAGCAACGGGCAAGAGTCAGGGACAGGGGACAGAAGCGAGCAATGGGCAAGAGTCAGGGACAGGGGACAGACAGAAAAGACCAACGACAGACCAAGACCGACGAAAAGACACGGCGACAGGACAACTAGCCAGAAGACAACTAGCCAGAAGGCAAGACAAAAAGCCAGAAGGCAAGACAAAAAGCCAGAAGGCAAGACAAAAAGCCAGAAGGCAAGACAAAAAGCCAGAAGGCAAGACAAAAAGCCAGAAGACAAGACAAAAAGCCAGAAGACAAGACAAAAAGCCAGAAGACAAGACAAAAAGCCAGAAGACAAGACAAAAAGCCAGAAACACGGAACGCTAGCCAGAAACACGGAACGCTAGCCAGAAACACGGAACGCTAGCCAGAAACACGGAACGCTAGCCAGAAACTCGGAACGCTAGCCAGAAACTCGGAACGCTAGCCAGAAACTCGGAACGCTAGCCAGAAACTCGGAACGCTAGCCAGAAACTCGGAACGCTAGCCAGAAACTCGGAACGCTAGCCAGAAACTCGGAACGCTAGCCAGAAACTCGGAACGCTAGCCAGAAACTCGGAACGCTAGAAAGCGACACAGAACGCTAGGAAGGGACACAGAACGCTAGGAAGCGACACAGAACGCTAGGAAGCGACACAGAACGCTAGGAAGCGACACAGAACGCTAGGAAGCGACACAGAACGCTAGGAAGCGACACAGAACGCTAGGAAGCGACACAGAACGCTAGGAAGCGACACAGAACGCTAGGAAGCGACACAGAACGCTAGGAAGCGACACAGAACGCTAGGAAGGATATACAGGACGCTGGGCAGATAAACTGAATGTTGGGGCAGGGAAACATAACTAGCTGGGAAATACACAAAACGCTAGGAAGCGACACAGAACGCTAGGAAGCGACACAGAACGCTAGAGCCAGATACACAGAACGCTTAAGCCAGATACACAGAATGCTTAAGCCAGATACACAGAACGCTTAAGCCAGAAACACAGAACGCTTAAGCCAGATACACAGAATGCTTAAGCCAGATACACAGAACGCTTAAGCCAGATACACAGAATGCTTAAGCCAGATACACAGAACGCTTAAGCCAGAAACACAGAACGCTTAAGCCAGATACACAGAACGCTTAAGCCAGATACACAGAACGCTTAAGCCAGATACACAGAACGCTTAAACCAGATACACAGAACGCTTAAGCCAGATACACAGAACGGGACAGAACGCAAGACTGGACAGACTTAGACAGAACAAAACGGGGAAAACTAAAACAAAAAGGGTCCCTTCAGCACTGGCGGAGTCCAGATGGTGGCAGGACCATTCTGTCACGGATCGGGGGTGAGGTGGAACAGGAGAGGACTCCAATGCACAGTACTGAAGGGCAAAATAATTTAATAACAAAACTACAACATAAAGACAAGACAAACACAACCTGGGAGTGGACGGCCAGAGTCCGTGGTGATGATGAGTGTCCGGGTTATGGTGATTGGGGAGATGGCAGCGATAGTCCGGGTTATGGAGGTGACATATCTGAATGGTCCTGCACTGGCAGCTACAAGCCTTACTGCTTATACAGCCACTGATTAGGAATGGCTTGCAGCTGCGCAGTGCAGGACCAGGTGAGTGTGGAGATTGGGGGAAAGGTCACTGGAGCGGAGGTCATGACAATTTTTTTTTAATTCCTGCCTACTTTTTTGTTTTTTACATTCTTTGATATTCATATTTATACAATTTTCTACTTATTCTTTTAAATTTATTCACATTTTCTGAGTCACTGTGGCTGCAACAGAAAAAACACACAACTGTCCCTTTAACTTCCCTAACCCTTAAGCATAAAAATGGCTGCCAGATTAATAACACAAATGATTAGTTTCTACATACCGATACAAACAGCTTTCATTAATATGTACTTTCTATGCTCATTTCCATTTCCTTTCATCGTAATAATCCTTAGTAACCATTTCTATCACATCATTTCAGTGCAGTTTCCAGTTTAATCACTTTGATATAAAGGGGTTGAGGGTTTAAAACCTCTGTATTTGTATTTCACCTTTCCAGTCATCCTTTCCCTCCTCTGCTTTAATCCTTTGTTCTCCCACTGAGGTCAAAGGTTGAGTTGGAAATAAATTTTCTTGCACCATCCGCTGATTAGCTGCTCAACCCAACTATTAACTCCTTTAGGGAGGAGAGAGAGTGGAGGAGAGAGAGTGGAAGAGAGAGAGTGGAGGAGAGAGAGTGGAAGAGAGAGAGTAGAGGAGAGAGTGGAAGAGAGAGAGTAGAGGAGAGAGAGTGGAAGAGAGAGAGTGGAGGAGAGAGAGTGGAAGAGAGAGAGTAGAGGAGAGAGAGTAGAGGAGAGAGAGTGGCAGAGAGAGAGAGTGGAGGAGAGAGAGTGGAGGGGAGAGAGTGGAGGAGAGAGAGTGGAGGAGAGAGAGTAGAGGAGAGAGAGTGGAGGAGAGAGAGTGGAGGAGAGAGAGTGGAGGAGAGAGAGTGGAAGAGAGAGAGTGGAAGAGAGAGAGTGGAGGAGAGAGAGTGGAAGAGAGAGAGTGGAGGAGAGAGAGTGGAAGAGAGAGAGTGGAGGAGAGAGAGTGGAGGAGAGAGAGTGGAGGAGAGAGAGTGGAAGAGAGAGAGTGGAAGAGAGAGAGTGGAGGAGAGAGAGTGGAGGAGAGAGAGTAGGGGAGAGAGAGTAGGGAGGAGAGAGTGGAAGAGAGAGAGTGGAGGAGAAAGAGTGAAGGAGAGAGAATGGAGGAGAGAGAGTGGAGGAGAGAGAGTGGGGGAGAGAGAGTGGAGGAGAGAGTGGAAGAGAGAGAGTGGAGGAGAGAGAGTGGAGGAGAGAGAGTGGAGGAGAGAGAGTGGAGGAGAGAGAGTGGAGGAGAGAGAGTGGGGGAGAGAGAGTGAAGGAGAGAGAATGGAGGAGAGAGAGTGGAGGAGAGAGAGTGAAGGAGAGAGAGTGGAGGAGAGAGAGTGAAGGAGAGAGAGTGGAGGAGAGAGAGTGGAGGGAGAGAGAGTGGAGGAGAGAGAGTGGAGGAGAGAGAGTGGAGGAGAGAGAGTGGGGGAGAGAGAGTGGAGGAGAGAGAGTGGGGGAGAGAGAGTGGAGGAGGGAGAGTGGAGGAGAGAGAGTGGGGGAGAGAGAATAGGGGAGAGAGAGTAGGGGAGAGAGAGTGGGGGAGAGAGAGTGGGGGAGAGAGAGTGGAGGAGAGAGAGTGGAAGAGAGGCAGTGGAGGAGAGAGAGTGGAGGAGAGAGAGTGGAAGAGAGAGAGTGGAGGAGAGAGAGTGGGGGAGAGAAAGTAGGGGAAAGAGAGTGGGGGAGAGAGAGTGGGGGAGAGAGAGTGGAGGAGAGAGAGTGGAGGAGAGAGAGTAGGGGAGAGAGAATAGGGGAAAGAGAGTAGGGGAGAGAGAGTGGGGTAGAGAGAGTGGAGGAGAGAGAGTGGGAGTGGAGGAGAGAGAGTAGGGGAGAGAGGGGAGAGAGTGAGGGGAGAGAGAGGTGGAAGAGAGAGAGTGGAGGAGAGAGAGTGGAGGAGAGAGAGTGGAAGAGAGAGAGTGGAGGAGAGAGAGTGGAGGAGAGAGAGTGGAGGAGAGACAGTGGAGGAGAGAGAGTGGAGGAGAGAGAGTGGAGGAGAGAGAGTGGAGGAGAGAGAGTGGAGGGAGAGAGAGTGAGAGGAGAGAGAGGGAGGGAGGAGAGAGTGGAGGAGAGAGAGTGAAGGAGGAGAGAGTGGAGGAGAGAGAGTGGAGGAGAGAGAGTGGGAGAGAGAGAGTGAAGGAGAGAGAGTGGAGGAGAGAGAGTGGAGGAGAGAGAGTAGGAGGAGAGAGAGTGGAGGAGAGAGAGTGGAGGAGAGAGAGAGTAGGGAGAGAGAGAGTGGAAGGAGAGAGAGTGGAAGAGAGAGAGTGGAGGAGAGAGAGTGGAGGAGAGAGAGTGGAGAGAGAGAGTGGAGGAGAGAGAGTGGAGGAGAGAGAGTGGAGAGAGAGAGAGTGGAAGGAGAGAGGAGTGGAGGAGAGAGAGTGGAGGAGAGAGAGTGGGGAGAGAGAGTGGAGGAGAGAGAGTGGGGAGAGAGAGTGGAGAGAGAGTGGGAGAGAGAGTGGGGAGAGAGAGTGGAGGAGAGAGAGTGGAGGAGAGAGAGTGGGGGAGAGAGAGTGAGGGGAGAGAGTGGTGGAGAGAGAGTGGAGGAGAGAGGGGAGAGAGTGGAGGAGAGAGAGAGAGTGGAGGAGAGTGAGAGAGGTGGAGTGAGAGTGAGTGGAGGAGAGAGAGTGGGGAGTGAGAGTGGAGGAGAGTGAGTGGGGTGAGAGTGAGGAGAGAGAGTGGGGGGAGAGAGAGTGGAGGGAGAGAGAGTGGAGGGAGAGAGAGTGAGGGAGAGAGTGGGGAGGAGAGAGAGTGGGGAGAGAGTGGAGGAGAGAGTGGGGAGAGAGAGTGGAGGAGAGAGAGTGGAGGGGAGAGAGTGGAGGAGAGAGAGAGTGGAGGAGGAGAGTGGAGGAGAGAGAGTGGGGAGAGAAGTGGGGAGAGAGAGTGGAGAGAGAGAGGGAGGAGAGAGAGTGGAGGGAGAGAGAGTGGAGGAGAGAGAGTGTGGAGGAGAGAGAGTGGAGGAGAGAGAGTGGAGGAGGAGAGAGAGTGGAGGAGAGAGAGTGGGGGAGAGAGTGGGGAGAGAGAGTAGGTGGAGAGAGAGTGGGAGAGAGTGGGGAGGAGAGAGAGTGGAGGAGAGAGAGTGGGAGGATGAGAGAGTGGAGGTGAGAGAGTGAGGAGATGGGAGAGAGAGTGGAGGAGAGAGAGTGGGGAGAGAGAGTGAGGAGAGAGAGTGGAGGGAGAGAGTGGAGGAGAGAGAGTGGAGGAGAGAGAGTGGAGGAGAGAGAGTGGAGGAGAGAGAGTGGGGAGGAGAGAGAGAGTGAGAGGAGGAGAGAGTGGGAGTGAGAGGGAGTGAGGAGAGTGGAGGTGGAGTGAGTGGAGGAGAGAGTGGAGGAGAGTGAGAGGAGAGTGAGGGAGAGAGTGGGAGGAGAGAGAGTGGGGAGAGAGAGTGGAGGAGAGAGAGGTGGAGAGAGAGTGAGGAGAGAGAGTGGAGGAGAGAGAGTGGAGGAGAGAGAGTGGAGGAGAGAGAGAGTGGAGGAGAGAGAGAGTGGAGGAGAGAGAGTGGAAGAGAGAGAGTGGAGTGAGAGAGAGAGTGGGGAGAGAGAGTGGAGAGAGAGAGTGAGAGAGAGAGTCGGAGGAGAGAGAGTGGAGGAGAGAGTGAGGCGAGAGAGTGGAGGAGAGAGAGTGTGAGCGAGAGTGCAGGGAGATGAGAGCGAGAGAGCGGTTCCTGAGAGTAGGAAGCGAGTCAGAAGGAACAGAGAGACTAGTCACAGTGCTAGAACTGGAAACTAAAGTACTGAAGTAAACGAGTCCTATAACTGTACTTAAGTAAGACTTTTTAAGGTATCATCATTATGTACTTTTTATTTGTAGAAAAATGCAGCCATTGATCTGCAGTGGAGCTGGACCAGTGAAAGAACAACAGAATAATATAGAAATAATGTCAACTCCAAACTTTCCTAGATGTTTTAGAGCGTTTGTTGTTAGCTCTAGTTTAGTGGGCGGAGCCACATTGTTCAGTTTCATGTTTTTTCATTCATTCCAGTCTGAACGTAGACAGTGACATTTGAGTGTGAGATGAACGACTGGAGGAATAATAATAATAATAATAATAATAATAATAATAATAATAATAATAATAATAATAATAATAATAATAATAATAATAAATAATAATATAACAATAACTAATAATAATAATAATAATAATAATAATGATAATAAATAATAATAAATAATAATAATAATAAATAACAAACACAATAATAATAATAATAATAATAATAATAATAATAATAATAATAATAATAATAATAATATAATAATAAATATAAATATAAAATAATAATAATGCTAATAATAATAATGATATACCTTCCTGGGTGTGGCCTGTGTTAACATGACACAAACCACTACAGTGGTAGACTGTCTGCTCCACCTGAAACTGGCAGTGTTGGGAAAGTCCACCTTGATTAGGAACTAGTTCAAAGTTCAGTTCAAGTTAGTCAATATGAATTAGTTCAGTTCATCGTTCATTCTTCCAAATTATGAACTAGCAGTTCATGGATCCCAAAATTAACTTTTTCCTTCTTTTTTTGTGTTATTGTAAACGTATTATTAACCGTTTCTGACGTTATCCTGTAGTCAAAAAATCAGGGGAAAATGCCGCCCCTCCAGGGCAGAAGTAAGTACCTTACCCCAGGGGTTAACTTCCCTCTGCAGGTTCTTAGAACATAAGGAGTGGTTTCACTGAGTTTTGTTTTCAATGTTTATTTACAAGAACGGGACAACACCTGCTCCGGTCTCACTCTGTACATTTAACTCTTTTCTCCTCGCTCCCAAAAACTCTCTGCACCCCTCTCTCTCTCTCTCTCTCTCTCTCTCTCTCTCTCTCTCTCTCTCTCTCTTCTCATTGGTTATTCCACAACATTATGTTTCCAACATTAGTTCAGAATAATATAAAAATGACATCTATGATAATGTTGTGTTTTGATCCCATTTTATTCCTTATAGGACTCAATAATTACAACGTGATAAGAACTAAATATGAACTAAATAAAAGCACAGTTCAATAAATGCCAGAATAACTCACGTTCACAACTTCCAGTTCATTTGGCAAAAGTCAACGAGTCGTTCACGTTCATCAAAAATATGATATAGTTCATAAATGATCGTTTAATGAACTCGTTCAGGTACAACACTGGAAACTGGGTTCTACTAATTCTACTAGCAGTAACAACTGACACCATTATTATCATCATTATTATTATTATTATCATTATCATTATCATTATCATTATCATTATCATTATCATTATTATTATCATTATCATTATCATTATTATTATCATTATCATTATTATCATCATTATCATTATCATTATTATTATCATTATCATTATTATCATCATTATCATTATTATCATCACTATCATTATTATTATCATTATTATTATCATTATCATTAATATCATCATTATCATTATTATTATCATTATCATTATTATCATCATTATCATTATTATTATCAT
>CM035783.1:55197735-55210235 GCA_020466265.1 Siphamia tubifer
TCCTCCTCTACCTCCTCTTCCTCCTCTTCCTCCTCTTCCTCCTCTTCCTCCTCTTCCTCCTCTTCCTCCTCTTCCTCCTCTACCTCCTCTTCCTCCTCTACCTCCTCTTCCTCCTCTTCCTCCTCTTCCTCCTCTTCCTCCTCTTCCTCCTCTACCTCTTCCTCCTCTACCTCCTCTTCCTCCTCTACCTCCTCTTCCTCCTCTTCCTCCTCTACATCCTCTACCTCCTCTCCCTCCTCTACCTCCTCTTCCTCCTCTACCTCCTCTTCCTCCTCTTCCTCCTCTTCCTCCTCTACCTCCTCTTCCTCCTCTTCCTCCTCTACCTCCTCTTCCTCCTCTTCCTCCTCTTCCTCCTCTTCCTCCTCTACCTCCTCTTCCTCCTCTACCTCCTCTTCCTCCTCTTCCTCCTCTTCCTCCTCTTCCTCCTCTTCCTCCTCTACCTCCTCTTCCTCCTCTTCCTCCTCTTCCTCCTCTTCCTCCTCTACCTCCTCTCCCTCCTCTACCTCCTCTACCTCCTCTTCCTCATGTTCATCTGTCTTCTGACTCTGAAATATTCTGATGTGAACTGAACCAGACTGGAGCCAAACACAAACACTAATCAATCCTTTTTCACATACAGTAAAGGGTACTCAAGTGTGTGTGTGTGTGTGTGTGTGTGCGTGTGTGTGTGTGTTTGTATTCCTGGCTTTATGGGGACACTGATCTGTTTACATGCAAAATTCAGGTCCCCATGAGAGTTAAATATAAATAAGGGTCCCCACTAGTAAAATAGAAATGATGTGGTCCTATAAATATGTTAATTTTTCCCCGATAAGTCCTCACTCTAGTGTCGCCAATTCTTGACGGATCATTCTGAAATTTTCATGTAGAAGAAAACACATAAAAGGATGAAAAAGATGACTGATAATGATGATATTTAACATGATAATGACTGATAATGATGATATTTAACATGATAATGACTGATAATGATGATATTTAACATGATATTGACTGATAATGATGATATTTAACATGAAAATGACTGATAATGATGATATTTAACATGATAATGACTGATAATGATGATATTTAACATGATAATGACTGATAATGATGATATTTAACATGATATTGACTGATAATGATGATATTTAACATGATAATGACTGATAATGATGATATTTAACATGATAATGACTGATAATGATGATATTTAACATGATAATGACTGATAATGATGATATTTAACATGATAATGACTGATAATGATGATATTTAACATGATAATGACTGATAATGATGATATTTAACATGATAATGACTGATAATGATGATATTTAACATGATAATGACTGATAATGATGATATTTAACATGATATTGACTGATAATGATGATATTTAACATGATAATGACTGATAATGATGATATTTAACATGATAATGACTGATAATGATGATATTTAACATGATAATGACTGATAATGATGATATTTAACATGATATTGACTGATAATGATGATATTTAACATGATAATGACTGATAATGATGATATTTAACATGATAATGACTGATAATGATGATATTTAACATGATAATGACTGATAATGATGATATTTAACATGATAATGACTGATAATGATGATATTTAACATGATAATGACTGATAATGATGATATTTAACATGATAATGGCGATGATTTTTTCCTTCTTTTTTCTTGTTTCATTTTTTGTTTTATTTTTCCGCCTTTTTTTCTTCTTTTTCCCCCTATTTCTCCCAGTTTTTTTTCACCATTTTTCCCTCTTTGTTTTCATATGACGTCATTCATGTATTTAGACCAAACAGGATGTTGTGAACTTACGCCTCATCTGGTCATAAATTGTGTCATTTGTGTTCATCCCGTCCACACAGAGGTAAAAGGTTAATTGTGAATTATCACTGGTCCACAGATAACACTGGTTCTGTGTCAATAGGACATTAATCTTTTCACTGTATGCAGACGTACAGTACAGAACGGCTGTTAATGTTTACTTTTTGTCCATCTTTAACAGAGAACACGCCTTCAAAGCGCTGCAGCCTTCGCCTCAGGTAAGAAACAACTCAACATGAACCCTTTAAATATATATGAATTATTTAAACTGCATTTGTACATGAATGATTCTGCTCCACTTTTTTCTTCTCCTCGTACAGTTCATACTTCTACAACTTCTGCTGATCCACATCTTTTATGACATTTCACATTTTGGCCTGAGGCTCCATTAATGCACTAAGGTAACAATGCTAACGCTAAAACTGTTTTAGTAACGCGATCATTAAAGCAGATCTATTATCTCGATGCATGTTTTTCTACAAACAAACAATGTTATAATATCAAACACTGAAGGTGAAAATGACCCACATGACTGGTATGAAAATGACCCACATGACTGGTATAAAATGACCCACATGTCTGGTATAAAATGACCCACATGATTGGTATGAAAATGACCCACATGACTGGTATGAAAATGACCCACATGACTGGTATGAAAATGACCCACATGACTGGTATGAAAATGACCCACATGTCTGGTATAAAATGACCCACATGATTGGTATGAAAATGGCCCACATGTCTGGTGTGAAAATGACCCACATGTCTGGTATAAAAAAATGACCCACATGTCTGGTATGAAAATGACCCACATTACTGGTATGAAAATGACCCACATGGCTGGTATAAAAATGACCCACATGTCTGGTATGGAAATGACCCACATGTCTGGTATAAAAATGACCCACATGACTGGTATGAAAATGACCCACATGTCTGGTATAAAAATGACCCACATGTCTGGTATGAAAATGACCCACATGTCTGGTATAAAAATGACCCATATGACTGGTATGAAAATGACCCACATGTCTGGTATAAAAATGACCCACATGTCTGGTATGAAAATTACCCACATGTCTGGTATAAAAATGACCCACATGTCTGGTATGAAAATGACCCACATGTCTGGTATAAAAATGACCCACATGTCTGGTATGAAAATGACCCACATGTCTGGTATAAAAATGACCCACATGTCTGGTTCATTTAATGGTTTAATGTTTAATGTTCAGTCAGTGACACATTTACCCACTGACACTAATACATTATAATGTAAAATATACTGTTTATAAAAGTGAAAACACACATTTATACTAAATGTTTAAAGGGTTTAGTGGGTAGTATTGAGGGTTTAGGAACCAATCAGACCTTTTACATGTAAAATGGGACTATTTCCGAAAAATTGATGGAACGAAAACACTTATGGAAGGAATTTATTTCGTAAGTAGAGGTGTATATATATATACGAAAAATTGATGGAACGAAAACACTTATGGAAGGAATTTATTTCGTAAGTAGAGGTGTATATATATATATATATATATATATATATATATACATATATATATATATATATATATATATATATATATATATATATATATATATATATATGAAGAGTTCATTTGCAAAAACAGATAACTCCATCTTTCATTTTTTTCAGAAAATTGCATTTTTTACTCTACATTCCAGGTAAAACTCATTGATTTGATATATTATTTATTCAATTCAGTGGATCTTACCAAATGAAATAAATAATATATCAAATAAATCAGTATTATCTGTGGAATGTAGAGTAAAAAATGACATTTTCTGAAAAAAAAGACAAATGGAGTTATCTGTTTTTGCAAATGAACTCTTCATATATATATATATATATATATATATATATATATATATATATATATATAGATAGATAGATAGATAGATAGATAGATAGATAGATAGATAGATAGATAGATAGATAGATAGATAGATAGATAGATAGATAGATAGATAGATATAGGAACGACTGCACAAAAGTTCTTTCACCAAAAAAAGTAAAATATTGAATAAACTTAAAAATTCTTCTTCAATTTTGACTTTTTATTGTCACATAAAAAAATCTAGTTGAGTGAAGCAAATTAATTTGCATAGGGTTCAGGTTATTTTAATTAAATTTGATTCACTCCTTGACCTATTGAAGAATAATTTTCAAGTTGATTCATTTTTCAGTGTGTGTTTAGTGCACGAATGAGAAAATAAACGAGTTGATTCTTCAGGTGTTTGTGATTCGCTGCAATTTGACATTTGTCACATAAGACATAATAATCAATACGTCCAGTGTTGAGTGGAGCCACACACAGATAAACACCCTGGTAAAGGTAAACACACTCCATCCACTAAAACATCCACTGATTTAAAACCTTAATCCATATTGATCCATTTAATCCTATCAATACAAGTCAATAATTGGTGTAAAACACAGTTCTTCATCTTTTCATGGTCATCAGATACGATGACGTTTAGAGGCTAGTGTCGTTACCATGGAAACACCATCATTGTTTCAGCAGGAAAACCCATAAATGACAGAAGATGGAAACTTGGTTTTCTATTATTATTTAAAAAAAATATCACATCACTGATATTTTTACTGAAAACTAGGGATTAATCTGATTAATCACAGAGTTGATTTGGATTCATTTAGATTAATTATGCTTAAAACACAGTTGGGTTTGAGTACAGCCCCCTGGGTTGTACTCAAATAAAAAAAAATGCACCCCCCCTTTTTTTTTGGTTTTCTCCCCCTTTTCATTTTTTTTTTCATTTTCCTTCTCTCCTCTTTCTCTTCTTTTGACTTTTTAAATTTTCTTGTTCCTGTTCTCCCTCTTGTCTTTCATCTTTCCCTCCTTTCCTGTCACTAAATCATGGCAGTAGTTTATGTTTATGTTTATGTTTATGTTTATGTTTATGTTTATGTTTATGTTTATGTTTATGTTTAAGTTTATGTGACGTTTTCAAATGTTGTTGAACCACTGAAACTTAATTTGAAGAAAATCATGAAATAAATCAAATATCTGCCAGAAATATTGCAATTAATTAATTTTTTTAAATCATTTAGACTTAATTGGATGATATCTGAAGTATTGGATTATAAACCCAAAGTGTGTGAAGGACAATTATTGCAGTTGTTTTTCCGTCGTGCAGCTTCACGATGAAAAACTGATAAAAAAATTAAAATAAATAAATAAAATTCTGTGCAATAACTAAACAATAAGCAGCACAATAAACGCTGCTGCACCATATGTTGGATGATTCCATTCCACTGTTTCTAAATGTTCTATATCACAGGTGTCAAACATAAGGCCCGGGGGCCAAATGTCGCCCACCAGCAGTTTAAATGTGGCCCATGGGATGAAGAGCATAAGATATGATATAATAATAATAATAATAATAATAATAATAATAATAATAATAATAATGATAATGATAATGATAATGATTATAAAAATAATAATAATAATAATAATAATAATAATAATAATAATAATAATAATAATAATAATTATGATAATAATAATAATAATAATAATAATAATAATAATAATAATAATAATAATAATAATAATAATGATGATAATAATAATAATAATAATAATAATAATAATAATAATAATAATAATAATAATAATAATAATAATAATAATAATAATAATAATAATAATTTAAAATTAGGCTTAAAACATTCCTGTTTGAGAAAGACTATGGTCAGGTTAGTTAAAAATGATGTGACTCATATATCATGTATACATGATGTATGAGTCACAGTTCAGTCTAGGCTGCCCTAGGAGTTAGAATGCTGGGGAAAGTACAGACACTGAGTTCTTTCTTCTCTTTCTCTCTCTCACACCTGTTTGTGTCATTTTTATAACCTATCTTTCATACCAAGTCTGTTCATGACTAGTCACCTGGTGTCCCCTTTCCCCCCTCCCCCCCTGGGGGGAGTGGTGGCTCTCCTGACAGTGTCTGCGTGGGAGCCATGGACGACAGGATCTGGAGTATCTCGCCTGTGCTGACCTGTGACCCCGGACCACCGCCCCTGCCTGTCTGGACCAGCCCCCCCTCCTGCATTTATATATGGACGTTCATCTATAGTCTGTCCGTCCATGGGAGTGGATCTCTCCTTCAATGTGGTTCTCCTCAACATTTCTTCTTTTTCCCACTGGGTTTGGAAGTTTTTTCTGCTGAGAAGGAGGGTCTAAGGACAGGGGGAGGGTCTAAGGACAGGGGGAGGGTCTAAGGACAGGGGATGCCTGGGACTTTTCATGTATTTCTGTAGTTGATTATGTTTTTGTAAAGCCCTCTGAGACGACTTTGTTGTGATTTAGGGCTTTATAAATAAAATTGAATTGAATTGAATTGAATTGAATTGAATTGAATTGAATTGAATTGAATTGAATAATAATAATAATAATAATAATAATAATAATAATAATAATAATAATAATAATAATAATAACAATGATAAGAATAATAACAATAATAACAAGAATAATAAGAATAATATTGTAATATAATAATAAATTACACATTCAAATGTTTTTCATTGTTTGACTGCAAAAAATAATATTAAATGATGAAAATATTGACATTTATAAACTATCCTCTAAGAATAAAATGTGAAAAACCTGAACGATTGTGAACAAACTGAAAAGTGTGAAGTGTGAAGATCTGTTACGAAGACACATCAACAGGTTATTGTCTGAGTAAAACATATTTTACTGTCGTTTTCATTCATTTCTTTATCTTTGGAATAATAAGCAAAATGTTAATTTTTTTAGTTGAGTGTTTCAACCACATTAAAATATAATTTTTCGTTGTGTCATCCAAATGATCTGTGGTTGATGTGCAGGGTTCAACCGCGCAACTCTAGTGTGTGTGTGTGTGTGTGTGTGTATGTGTTTGTGTGTGTGCATCACTCTATAACTTAATCAATACTGGATATATTATCATAATATTACACACACTGACACATATATACAAAAAAAAAATGTTCCTCTCGCCCCACATGGGCGGTGTCTCCTTCAGACTCGGGTCCTCTACCAGAGGCCCCTCCCACCTGGGCGGTGTCTCCTTCAGACTCGGGTCCTCTACCAGAGGTCTGGGAGCCTGAGGGTTCTGCGCAGGATCTTAGCTGTTCCTAACAATGTTCTCTTTTGGACACAGATCTCTGATGTTGTTCCTGGTATCTGCTGGAGACATTGTCCCAGCTTGGGGGTCACTGCCCCTAGTGCCCCCATCACTACTGGTACCACTGTTGCCTTCACACTCCACATTTTCTCTAACTCCTCTTTCAGCCCTTGGTATTTCTCTTCTCTTCTCATGTTCTTTCTTTCTCATGTTGCTATCACTGGGGACTGCTACATCTATCACCACCACTGTCTTCTCATGTTTATCCACCACCACTATGTCAGGCTGATTGGCCATCACCATCTTGTCAGTCTGGATCTGGAAGTCCCACAGGATCTTGGCCTGTTTGTTCTCTGTCACCTTTGGGGGGTTCTCCCATCTTGACCCTTGACCTCCAGTCCATACTCTTTACAGATGTTCCTGTACAGTATGTCCTCTACCTGGTTATGCCTCTCCATGTATGCCTTACCTGCCACCATCTTACACCCTGCTGTGATGTGCTGGACTGTTTCAGGGGCTTCTCTACACAGCCTACACCTGGGGTCCTGTCTGATGTGGTAGACCCCAGCCTCTATTGCTCTGGTGTTCAGGGCTTGTTCTTGTGCAGCCATGAGTAGTGTCTCTGTGCTGTCCTTTAGTCCAGCCTTTTCCAGACACTGGTATGTCTTTTCCATATCAGCCACTTCCTCAATTTGTCGATGGTACACACCATGCAAGGGTTTGTCCTTCCATGATAGCCCCTCTGGTTCCTCGACTTTACTGGGCTTTTGTTGCATGAGGCATTCACTTACACACACACACACACACACATATATATATATATATATATATATATATATATATATATATATATATATATAATGAAATTATCAATGTTGCAAGGTCAAGGTCACATTATTGTCTCTAATTCAAGAACAGGTTGTCATTGAAACTGGAGATTGACACAAAATAGGAAATCAGGCATTCTACGAACACTGGTTATTTCCAGGTTACTATATTTTCATTGCAGATCAAATCAGGCTAAATGTGTAAAATGAAGAAAATGAGTTTGACACCTCTGTTCTATATCTTTGTGTCCTTCAGGACACGACCAGTTTTAAAAAGGACAAATATTTGGTGAAAATATTGTTAATAACTACAAAAACAAAACCCTAACAAGGACCAGGGGAATAAAAGTATTCTACAACTGAATAAATATTTATAATGGAAAAAATTAACACAGAGACTGAGACTGAAAGAAGCACAGCTGGATAAAAGGTGGAATAAATGGACTATATTTACACAAAATCAATAGACTGGTTGTTTCTACCTGTCCTTTTGTCCTCATTTATGCTCCTGTTTGTCTGCTGTGTTCTCTAGGGTTCTTTTTCTTTGTCTTTGCTGTTACAATTGGACATAAAATTCAGTTTAGATAAACTGTGTTTAGGGCTACCATGGTTTTAATAAATAATTGAATTTCAGTTTTTCTGTCAGATATTATCATTTCAATTTAATTCACAATTTTCTTCAAATGGACGGCGCGGGTGTGGTTCAGTTGGTAGAGTGCCCAATGACCGAGAGGTTGGCGGTTCGCGTCCCTGGCTGTCCACATGTCGAAGTGTCCTTGGGCAAGACACTGAACCCTGACTTAGGCCCCCAGTAGGACTTACCATAGACCTTAGAAACCTACTGGTGTATGAGTGTGTGTATGAATGGGTGAATGAGAGGTTAATGTAAAGCGCTTTGAGCACCATGAAGGTGGAAAAGAACTATATAAGTGCAGACCATTTACCATTTACCATTCAAATCAAGCAACATTTAAAATATCACAGAAAGTATTAACCTGACTGTCCCAGATGATACCAAGACCATCTGGGACGCTTCTACAAAAGATCTGTTTTCTAAGGAGGGGCCTTGTCCAACATCCTTGCATGTGATTAGATGAAAAATCTGTCTGTCATTTAAACTGACGCTGCTTCATCCACTGACGGTGAAGACAAGCTGCTTAATTATCACGTATAAACTCATCAACAGAACCTGCAGAACCTGTAAACGTGCTAGTAAAGCATGGTTCTACATTTTTCCTTCAGTCATGACTCATGACAAACACTGGAAATAGTCCAGTCCATAGACAAAACACTGGAAATAGTCCAGTCCATAGACAAAACACTGGAAATAGTCCAGTCCGTAGACAAAACACTGGAAATTGTAACGGACCACGGAGAACCCAAGCGCAAAACAGGAGGCGTGCGTAAAAGTCCAAACAACTATTTATTCTCACACAGAATAATATCACAATACAGACAAGCGAGGACAGGTCCCCTTTAAAGTCTCTCAGCGCTGGGCTTTACTTATCCAAGCCGGGCACGGATGTTCTCCTCTGTTCTGAGAGTGAGACTGGTTTCGGGTTGGTTCCGGTCCAAGGTCGGGGCTGGCGGCGGGGCTCGTAGTCGGGGTTCGGTCCGGGGTCGGGGCAGGCGGCAGGTATCAGGGTCAGAGTTCGTTCCAGGGTCAGGGCAGGCAGCGAAAGGCTTAACAGGTTCCGGACCAGGTTCAAAAACAGACAGGGATAACAGGCAGAAAACGGAGGTCGGACAGAAACGGGACTGGTACACGGAATACAGGAAATACAGAATTGCTGGAGAATCAGAGGACAGGTCATGATAATCTGGCAGAGGTTTCAGACCAGAATGCGGGCTTATATGTGACCCACCACCAGTAAACCAGGCATAAGTGTGTGTAAATCCAAACAGAGTTATGTGTGTATCTTGGTAGAGTGGAAACTAAGGTTTAAGATGGTGAAAAAATGATGTTTCTATCACAAGTAGAACCAAAGTTATGGTCATTTTAATATCCACATTTGGACATATTTTACAATTTGCATATTTTTAGATATTGTCCGTTAAAGTTTTGGACTGTTTTGGGGTAGGAAGTCCTTAGCAACGCATAATAATTTGTATCCGATTGACACAAATTGTTGACAGATGTTAAAGGACACTCTGATGGACATGTCACAGAAGTTTTATATATTATAATAATAGGACAGAAGTGTGACGTATTATAATCATTTGGCTTACACCATTGGACAGAACATTCAATATAAGCTTTTACCTCGTACCAAACACTTGGGTGTTTACCCACGGAACGGAGATCGTTTTGTTCGGCGAAAAGAGGTGGAAGTCGTCTTTGTCTTTGCTCAGCAATACCTGAACTTTTGTCACCGCTTAAATAATTGACTCAATAAACACCTTTATTGATTGGATTTCAATGTAATGACCACAGGAAGTGAACATAGAGGTGTTAAGGTACCGTTTTTTGATAAGGTGTAAACACTAATAACAAATCACCTTCCAGCCTAAATTTGGCTGTAGCTCTGAACGGCTCAGTGCGACTTATGCCTGGTTTCGTGGTGGCGGGTCACATATGCTCCTCACCTGATGGACACACCTGGGTCCATCAGGTGAGGAGCATAATCCAATCAAGAGGGGAAAACAGAATGAGGTGAGGGGTGAAACACAGGGAGAACATAGAGCAGACACACAGAGCAGAAAAGAAAACAGAAACTACAAGGTAAAGGACATGACAGAAATAGTCCAGTCCATAGACAAAACACTGGAAATAGTCCAGTCCGTAGACAAAACACTGGAAATAGTCCAGTCCGTAGACAAAACACTGGAAATAGTCCAGTCCGTAGACAAAACACTGGAAATAGTCCAGTCCGTAGACAAAACACTGGAAATAGTCCAGTCCATAGACAAAACACTGGAAATAGTCCAGTCCGTAGACAAAACACTGGAAATAGTCCAGTCCGTAGACAAAACACTGGAAATAGTCCAGTCCGTAGACAAAACACTGGAAATAGTCCAGTCCGTAGACAAAACACTGGAAATAGTCCAGTCCATAGACAAAACACTGGAAATAGTCCAGTCCGTAGACAAAACACTGGAAATAGTCCAGTCCGTAGACAAAACACTGGAAATAGTCCAGTCCGTAGACAAAACACTGGAAATAGTCCAGTCCGTAGACAAAACACTGGAAATAGTCCAGTCCGTAGACAAAACACTGGAAATAGTCCAGTCCATAGACAAAACACTGGAAATAGTCCAGTCCGTAGACAAAACACTGGAAATAGTCCAGTCCGTAGACAAAACACTGGAAATAGTCCAGTCCGTAGACAAAACACTGGAAATAGTCCAGTCCGTAGACAAAACACTGGAAATAGTCCAGTCCGTAGACAAAACACTGGAAATAGTCCAGTCCGTAGACAAAACACTGGAAATAGTCCAGTCCGTAGACAAAACACTGGAAATAGTCCAGTCCGTAGACAAAACACTGGAAATAGTCCAGTCCATATGGACCCTGGGGTACCTAACACACGCTGCCATTGTTGTGAAAACACGACACTGACGTCACTTCTGCTTTACGTCACACCAGACACAACACCAGCAGGTAGCCCCGCCCACCCACACTGATTGGCTCCTTTGTTTTGAAGTAAAATTGACCCTCATGGTCCTCAGATGGTTGTGTGAGTGTAACGCAGCCAGATGACGTGAGTCAGGTTAAGAAACTGTAACATTATAAGAATAAATGCTATGATTTACTGGTGGAAGAAAGAGGAAGACAAGAAGAGAAAAAAAGAAGGAAAAACTGGGAAAAAAGAAAAGAAAAATGTGGAAAAATAAAACCAAAAGTAAAAAAAGAAGAAAACTAGTATTCACAGAATGTCTAATCTCACCTCTATTTTGTTCCAATCTCCAGTTTCTATGACAACCTGTTCTTGAATTAGAGCCAAGAATGTGATTTTAACCTTTCTGCTAAATGCAACCTTCACCTTTGACCTTTTGCAATATTGATTTTGTTATATGTATATATGTGTCAGTGTGTGTAATATTATGATAATATATCCAGTATTGATTAAGTTATAGAGTGATATGTCTATGTTTGACACAAACTTTGACCTCCATAAAAAGTCAAATCACATGATAATATATATATATATATATATATATATATATATATATATATATATATATATATATATATATATATATATACTCATGTGATTATACATACACAGTGGTACCTCTACTGCCAAAAGCCTCAGCAAATGAAAAATCCAAGTTACGATAAACTTTTAGCTCAATTTTTTCATCTCTGAATGTGAAAGAAAATTAAATTTCAAAAGGAAACTGAAACCTCCCAGACATAAATACAGTACATTACTGTACGTAACTATGTAATGTACATGAATACACCACGTACGTACTGTACGTATCATCCCATTGGCTATGAGGGAGCTACCCATGATGCTTTTGGTGACCTTTGACCCTCATTCATCAGTTGTTGTTTCCTCAGTTTTTCCCAGTGTGTTTATTTAAACTTTATTACAGTACGTTTTATAAAATGACAGTAAACAGGTCGATGGTGTCGCCCTGTTTGTCTGCGGCTGCTGTGTCTCCATGGTAACACACACACTTTAACGCTCATTTCTCCA
>CM035783.1:55237735-55257735 GCA_020466265.1 Siphamia tubifer
GACAGATGGATTCATGGACTGATAGACCACATGAACAGAGTATCACTATGAATTCATTTGATAATAGATAGATAGATAGATAGATAGATAGATAGATAGATAGATAGATAGATAGATAGATAGATAGATAGATAGATAGATAGATAGATAGATAGATAGATAGATAGATAGATAGATAGATAGATACTTTATTGATCTCCAAGGAGAAATTTACAGCACCATCAGCTCAAAAAGTTGAAACATTAGGGCATGCAAGTCGAATAAAATACAATTAGCAGAAATTAGTTTAGTAATAAAAATAAAAATAAAAATAAAATCAAGTACTACAAGCTGAAAAATAAAAACAAAACAGGAGGTAGTGATGGTAGGGGGAACAAAGTGAGTAAAGACATGACCATGGTGTTCTAAAACCAACACCTGGCAGTTCACTGTACGACATGAAAGTTAAAGTGTAAACAGTGCAATGTTACTGTGCAGTGTCCATAAGTCTGTTAAGTGTTTCTATGGGAGTTGAAGAGTCTGATGGCGTGGGGGAGGAAGGAAGGAAGGAAGGAAGGAAGGAAGGAAGGAAGGAACATGTATCCATCTTCTTGCTTAAAACTGAAAAATAGTATTGCTGGAATGTTCATAAATTGTGTAAATCTAATATAATATTGTGTCTTCAGTTGTAAAATAAATGATAAATGATTGGTCTCCCTGACTATATTTGACATGAATCATAGATATTTTTCTGAACTTCTGCTCATTTTTCATTTTCATATCAAGTTTCTTCACTGTTTCAGATTTACTAAATCCATCCTTATTTGCTTTTGATGTGCTTGTTGGTCAAGCCATCAAAGATCTATTATTGATCGTCCACTTGAAGACGCCACCAGTGATTTAAATATTTCAGCTGTCCAATAATGTCTATGGTTCAGAGTGATCAGTGATATTTAATGACCCAGTCAAGTCTATGTTTGACACAAACAGTGTTACAAAGTTAATTTGGTCACCTTTGACCCCAAACATCTCAAAAACTGTTGGTATAAATCTTCATTCTGCATCATTTGGTACCACTCTGAAAGTTCTGTGACCCTCTGTTCCGGAGTTGTAACCCATAATGTGATTTTGACCTTTTAGTTAATTGTGACCTTAACCTTTGACCTTTAATCAAATGGATCATTGCATCTGATGCACATTAGTTATATGTATATGGTCATGTAAATTCACGGTGATAACTACAGTATTCATTGAGTTATAGCATGATATGTCTCTGTGGACACACACACACACACACACACACACACACACACACACACACATAGAATAAAATTAATAAAAACATAAAACAAAGGAAATGTATTCAAACCTGTTTGGTTTTACACCTTTTCCCCTCATGCTTTATGGGGACTTCAAGAAATAAACAAGTTTATGTGGGACCTTATTTGGATACATTTGAATACTTCACACATATTTTTTACTAGTGGGGACCTGATTTTGATCCCCATGGTGTCAGAGGTTAGCCTAGCCATGGTAGACGATCCCTAGCATCAGTAAATCTAATGTTCTATCGTAGTAGCCTAGCCACACTAGCTCCTCCTAGCATCAGTAAATCTAATGTTCTATCGTAGTAGCCTAGCCACACTAGCTCCTCCTAGCATCAGTAAATCTAATGTTCTATCGTAGTAGCCTAGCCACACTAGCTCCTCCTAGCATCAGTAAATCTAATGTTCTATCGTAGTAGCCTAGCCACACTAGCTCCTCCTAGCATCAGTAAATCTAATGTTCTATCGTAGTAGCCTAGCCACGCTAGCTCCTCCTAGCATCAGTAAATCTAATGTTCTATCGTAGTAGCCTAGCCACGCTAGCTCCTCCTAGCATCAGTAAATCTAATGTTCTATCGTAGTAGCCTAGCCACGCTAGCTCCTCCTAGCATCAGTAAATCTAATGTTCTATCGTAGTAGCCTAGCCACACTAGCTCCTCCTAGCATCAGTAAATGTAATGTTCTATCGTAGTAGCCTAGCCACGCTAGCTCCTCCTAGCATCAGTAAATCTAATGTTCTATCGTAGTAGCCTAGCCACGCTAGCTCCTCCTAGCACCAGTAAATCTAATGTTCTATCGTAGTAGCCTAGCCACGCTAGCTCCTCCTAGCATCAGTAAATGTAATGTTCTATCGTAGTAGCCTAGCCACGCTAGCTCCTCCTAGCATCAGTAAATCTAATGTTCTATCGTAGTAGCCTAGCCACGCTAGCTCCTCCTAGCATCAGTAAATCTAATGTTCTATCGTAGTAGCCTAGCCACGCTAGCTCCTCCTAGCATCAGTAAATCTAATGTTCTATCGTAGTAGTCTCGTTTCACTCAATGTAACTTTTGTCTAGATTTTCCTGAAACTGGTCGACCAATCTCAGTGAAGTATAGAGTCAGAGGGCGGGCCTAACAAAGTGACGCTGTGACGATTGGTAGAGAAACAAGTGTAAACAACCACAGAAGAAGAACAACAACAGGTGTAGATTTCCTTTTATCACAGATGAGTGAAGAATGTGAGAAAACGTCAACAATCTTTAAATTCTTTTTACAGAAGCGACAACAGTCGTTCAGCTCCATAATCCACCATTTTGTTTAGTCATTCCTAACTTTCTCCAGACTCCTCCGTCAACTTTCAGGCGCTCGAACTACGTCATCCTAAAGATTACACTGATTGGTTGTAGTACCGTCCTATTGCATACAGAGGATTTGAAAGACAACCTTTTAGCCCCGCCTCCTCTGACTATGAAGCACCACTAGACCCATACATGGAATGAATATGGATAGCGTTGCTAGGGTAACAATTACTATGAAATAGTAATAGAATAGATTCCATTCAATTTTGGTGAATGTAGGTCAAAGGTCAAGGTCACAGTCCCCAAAAATGTTATTGCATTGATCATACATAAGGCAAATCAGTTCAAATGAGTGTGAGGGGGCGGAGTTTGTGATACTTGTTATAAATGGAAACAATAACTAGAACTGAGTAAACTGTGCAGAAAGACAGATAAAAAAAATAACACAATTTAAAGTAAAATAAATATGACTTTAAATGAAGAAACAAGTCATAAGAGGAAAAGCACAAAGGTCAAGTGGGAGAGTTCCTCAGTGTGGGTCAAAGGGTGGGTCCTCTGTGTGGGTTTGGGAACTGTGCAAACATGTCAATGTCCCCATAAAGATAGTTTCCCCCCCACCCCCTTCCCACACACACACACACACACAGAAACACACACACACACACACACACACACACAGAAACACACACACACACACACACACACACAGAAACACACACACACACAGAAACACACACACACACACACACACACACACACACACACAGAAACACACACACACACACACACACACACAAACACACACACACACAGACACACACACACAGACACACACACACACACAGACACACACACACAGAACACACACACACACACACACACACACACACACACACAGAAACACACACACACACACACACACACACACACACACACACAGAAACACACACACACACACACACACACACACAGACACACACACACAGAAACACACACACACACACACAGAAACACACACACACACAGAAACACACACACACACACAGAAACACACACACACACACACACAGAAACACACACACACACACACAGAAACACACACACACACAGACACACACACACACACACACACAGAAACACACACACACACAGACACACACACACACACACACACAGACACACACACACACACACACACACACAGAAACACACACACACACAGACACACACACACAGACACACACACACAGAAACACACACACACACACACACAGACACACACACACACACACAGAAACACACACACACACACACACACACACACACACACACAGACACACACACACACACACACACAGAAACACACACACACACAGACACACACACACACACACACACACAGACACACACACACACACACAGAAACACAATTCAATTCAATTCAATTTTATTTATAAAGCCCTAAATCACAACAAAGTCGTCTCAGAGGGCTTTACAAAAACACAATCAACTACAGAAATACATGAAAAGTCCCAGGCATCCCCTGTCCTTAGACCCTCCCCCTGTCCTTAGACCCTCCCCTGTCCTTAGACCCTCCTTCTCGGCAGAAAAATCTTCCAAACCCAGTGGGAAAAAGAAGAAATCTTGAGGAGAACCACATTGAAGGACAGATCCACTCCCATGGACGGACAGACTATAGATGAACGTCCATTTATAAATGAAGGAAGGGGGGGCTGGTCCAGACAGGCAGGGGCGGAGGTCCGGGGTCACAGGTCAGCACAGGCGAGATAATCCAGATCCTGTCGTCCATGGCTCCCATGCAGACACTGTCAGGAGAGCCACCACTCCCCCCGGGGGGGAGGGGGGAAAGGGGACACCAGGTGACTAGTCACGAACAGACTTGGTATGAAAGATATGTTATAAAAATGACACAAACAGATGTGAGAGAGAGAAAGAGAAGAAAGAACTCAGTGTCTGTACTTCCCCCAGCATTCTAACTCCTAGGGCAGCCTAGACTGAACTGTGACTCATACATCATGTATACATGATATATGAGTCACATCATTTTTAACTAACCTGACCATAGTCTTTCTGAAACAGGAATGTTTTAAGTCTAGTTTTAAATGTAGAGACTGTGTCGGCATCTTTAATATTAAAGGGAAGATGATTCCATAAGACAGTAACCATGGTAACTAAAGGCTCTAGCTCCTACTGTACTTTTAGAAACCCTAGGAACTTTCAATAAACCTGCATTCTGAGAACGAAGGGTTCTATTGGGTTGGTACGGAACCAGATCATCTTTAAGATAAGAGGGGCCCATACCATTAATGGTTTTATATGTAAGGAGGAGGATTTTAAATTTAATTCTAAACTCAACTGGAAGCCAATGAAGGGTTTGGAGCACAGGGGTGATAGGGTTAGGGGTCAGGGGTCAGGGTTTGGAGCACAGGGGTGATAGGGTTAGGGGTCAGGGGTCAGGGTTTGGAGCACAGGGGTGATGTGTTCTCTTCTATTCGATCCTGTTAATAATCTTGCTGCTGCATTTTGAACCAGTTGAAGCTTTTTAGGGAATATTTAGGACATGCTACAAGTAAGGAGTTACAATAATCTAATCGTGATGTAACAAATGCATGAATTAATTTTTCTGCAGTCGTTTTAGACAGAATATTCCTAATTTTGGCTAATGTTGCGCAGGTGAAAGAAGGCTGTTCTACAAGTTTGGTTAATGTGCATTTTGAATGAAAGATCTGGATCAAATAAAACTCCTAAATTTTTAACTGTGTCACTGGGTGTTACACTTAAGTTGTCTACAGTAACTATGTGGTCAGTTAGGGAGTCTCTCGCATTTTTAGGACCAATTATAACGACTTCAGTTTTTTCAGGGTTCAATAAAAGATAATTGGCACTCATCCAAGTTTTTATGTCTTGGACACATGTACTTAGTTTATCTATTTGCCTGGTCTGATCAGATTTAATCAATAAATATAGCTGTGTGTCATCTGCATAACAATGAAAATTAATGCCATGATTTCTAATGTTACCTAAAGGGAGCATATATAGTGTAAACAAAATAGGCCCAAGGACTGACCCTTGAGGAACGCCATAATTAACTCTGGAGGACTGCGATGATTGTTGATTGACGTGAACACACACACACACACAGACACACACACACACACACACACAGTAAAGTCTGGTCTGAAGCAGTGCATCCTCTGTGATTAAACTCCGCCCACAGGCGTGTGTTTCACCAAATCACTGGGTTCATGGAAACAAATCTATTCTATTAGATTTTCTCTCTTTCTTGCTCAGTTCCACAAAAACACACAGAAACAGGTAATATAATTTCTGGCTGCCATTAACCCAAGAGAAATGGAGATTCCCTCGTGTGTGCGTTTGAATTCCTATCTTTATGGGGACATTGATATGTTTACACAGTCCCCACGAGGGTTAAATATAAATAACTAGTAAAATAGTAATGATGTAAATAAAAATACATTAATTTGTTTTTCCCACAAGTCCCCATAAATAGTATTATTATTCTTTTTTTTTTATTAGTTATTTCATTTTATTTATATATTTTTTAATTCAATTTTAAAATTTGTATTGATATTTTTATTCAATTTTATTTTAAAAAAGATCTTTACATTCACTACCCAATGGCTACTTGATTACAATCTTGGTCCTAATGAGACATGGAAACGAGTATTCATGTGTGTGTGTGTGTTTGAAATTGATATGTTTACACAGTTACATCATGGGGACCTCTAATGGGGACCAAACGGGACATTTTCAGGGCACATTCACAGTCAAAAACTACAACAAACAGCAGGAATGAACAACGACTGGACACAGTTTCCCTCTAACAGACACAAACACAAACATGTAAGAGGGAAATACTGTCTTAACAAAGGTTTGATTTTCCATTTATGGACCTTTTCATTCTATACGTGGACACTTACACGAGCAGGAGCTGGAACGTCACTTAATCAATAGTGTTTTATTGAACAAGCGTACGCTGGTCTGATGTTGTTTAGTAGAGAGCACTTTGGAAAGGACTAATGAGGCAGAGGAAACATTGATCACAGTATTTTACATTATATACAGTAACATAAGTGGTTGTTTACATTTACACATCTATCTCTGTCATCCGTCATGTCATGTGCTTTGGTCCAACCAAAGCCCTGCGTCATTGAAATGGTTCATGTTGGTTTAAGAGTTTGCATGTTTTGTTAAAAATGATAATAGTCATCTGTAAAAAAAAAAAAAAAGCTTAATTATTCCCTGTGTGTTTGCATACAATGCAAAGAATAGCGGTATATTATTGTTCATCATATTTATTATTACGTTTTATTATTATACAAAAAACGTTGGCAAAAATGTGGCCCATACCGCTGTAAATTGACCTAAGATTTTGACATTAAAATGTGTGGACTGGTCTCCAAAGACGTGCTACCTATCAGGGTTGATGTTATAACGTACAGATTTGACATCGTAGCGTTTTGCAGTAAATAACAAACATTTGTTTGATTGGTCCAGAGATTACACGTGTGGTCATATCATTCATAATTCCATAATTATTGGGACTTTAGGGCAGGGGTCTCCAACCTGTTCCACAAAGGGCTGGTGTGGCTACAGGTTTTTGTTCCAACCAACCAAGAGTTCACAGTTTGACCAATGAACTCTGAAGACTGAGATCAGTTGATTAATTGATTGACATCTGATGTGTTGCTGTTTGGTTGGAACAAAAACCTGCAGCCACACCAGCCCTTTGTGGAACAGGTTGGAGACCCCTGCTTTAGGGGGTAGTATTGAGGCTTTAGGCGGTAGTATTGGGGCTTTAGGGGTAGTATTGGGGCTTTAGGGGGTAGTATTGGGGCTTTAGGGGTAGTATTGGGGCTTTAGGGGTAGTATTGGGGCTTTAGGGGTAGTATTGGGGCTTTAGGGGGTAGTATTGGGGCCAATCAGACCTTTTACATTGTAGCAGGTGCTTTAAATTGTGTCATCACTGGGATGGGCACTATAAAGTAGGCACACCTGTCTAGTAGGAGGGGCAAGTAAAGCAGAAAGAAAACGGGAGGAGCAAGACAAACAGGAAGGAGGTCAGAAAGCCAAGCAGGAGGAGTGAGAGTAAAGAAGAAAAAAAAAAAAGGACTGAAAACTGAATAGAGAAATAAAAAGTAGAAGAATCTAAAGTTAACTGGAGTGGTCTAAAGCCAAAAGGAGAGAAAAGCCTGGAATCTCTGGAGTGGGCAGAACCGTCCCCGCTTGGACTCCACAGTACGCATCTCCCCTGGATCACCCAACACCTTCATCTTCCCTCTCTGAGTTAAGTGATTTTTTTTTTCCCTCTCCAACTCTCCTGACTTTTTTTTGCCTGACCTGAAGAGGTTCCTGGACTCTCCAACTCTTTCACACCTCAGTCTCCCTCATAACCCTCTTCACCCTGGCCCTTGGACCCCATCACTCTCCCCACCTTTAACCCTTATCTACTCCCCTGGAAGAAGTCAAACCATAGAAGACAACTCTCATCATTCCCAGAAACCCTCATAGTGAGCTACATTCCCATACGTCCACCTCAGTGACATTCCACCCATACATAGTGTCATTCCTCTGCTCATCCTTCCCTCTTCAAATACAAGTCCATTTTTTTGTTGGTTTAAGAAATTTTATTTAATGTTTAATGTATTGAAATTCTGAGTTAACTCTTGTTTTGTTTTTTTCTGTATTATGATGAAATGTTTTGTTTATCCTTTTGTGAGTTGAATAATAATAATTATCTGAATCTTTAATTTAATGGTCTGGTGTCCATGTCATTTTTGTAGCCTAGAAGTGAGCAGCCGGGTTAAACTTTCTTTTCTCTCTCCTAAATTAATTTAAATGATTGTTTAAGGTAAATGTCCCCTTTTTCAGTCTGGCGCCCAAATATATTTTCTAGGAGAGACTTCTACGCTACAACATGTAAAATGAGACTATTTATGAAAAATTCACGTTACGAAAACACTTCTGGAACAAATTAATTTCGTAAGTACAGGTACAACTGTAACTTATTTTGTCTCTTGTAGTTTTCATGGCGTGTGATTAAACCCAATTAAAGCGGCCATTTTAAGAAACCTGTGCTGTTGTTTTGGACCCTGGTTAGTGTAACAGTTGAGAACTTACTATGAAGGACAACTGTGTCCACATGGACAAGGTAAAGACACAACAGCTTTAGTAAAAACTGCACAGAAATGCCACAGAAACAGGGACTGTACGTCTTTTCAGGTAACCACGGTAATAGGAATCCCACTGATGGAGCAGTTATTATTCGAGCATGAATGCATTCTTACCCATTTTGCTTTGATAAAACGACACTTGCCAGTGTACAGAAGTACAGATGTTCTTCTACACACAACTACACACTGCAAAAGTCTTTTCTGTGAGACTGAAGAAGACATTGGTTTGATTAACCTCCGGAAACTTTTTTATAAAAAAATGTAGTTCTTCATTTCCTTTCGGTCATTACCTGAAGGGAAGGTCAGGGGTTTATTTTTGTTTGTCCATTTCATGGTTTGTTTGTCAACAATGTAATGCAAAAACTGCATGAAATTGTCCTGGACATGTGTGAGGTTATCCAGAATAGATCACATTCAGTTTGAATGAATGTAGGTCAAAGTTCATTCTCCAATAATATGTTTATATAGAGCCAGGCCAGAAAGGTCCAGTCTGGAATGTCCTTGTCATTCCTCGATCCTGCAGGTCATGGCCGAGGTCATGGATACAGGGTGTCAGACTTTTATTTTGTGTTTGTTCTGTCATTGTTAGGCTTTTATTTTGTCATGTTGGTTAATGTTCACTCTGTGTTGTTTTACTTCCTGTCACTGGTCTTGTCCTGCCCCTTTAATTTATCCTCATGTGGTTCAGCTGTTTTGGGTTTTATATAAACTCCTCCTGTGTCTTTGTCTGGTGTGAGTTTGTCGACCTTTATCAGGAATAACAGCGTCACAGTATAATAGTTACTAACACAGACACATTTCCAGTAACAGAGTAATTACTTAATGACTTTATAACTGTATAACTGTTTCTGTTACTCTGGAAATAATGTGACACGTTACAATTTGATGAATGAGGCGACTTCCCCAAAAAAGTAATTGTGTTGCTAACGGCGTTACTCCACTAGCAAAGAAATTAGTTACCAGGAAAAGTATTTTTTCGTTGTTTTCTTTTTGCTTGAAAATGTCAAAGAAACAAAAAAAAAACAGTTAAACAGGTGCAGACTTACCAAATATTTATTTATTCCAAATTAACAGATTTAAATCTGCAATAGATTATAAACAGGAAAAACATTTTAAAAATGGAAAATACTGAAATATTTGTTGAAAGTTACTTGAATTTGTTCAAAATGTTAATATTCTTTAACTTTACATTTAAGTATACAGGTGAACAGGTAGTGATGAAATAATGTCTGTAAATTATTATTTTATTATTATTTGTAAAAAAACAAAAAAAACAAACAAACAATACAATGATGTCTGTAAATTCTTCTGCTATTATATATTTATCGACTGAATTATCATCAACTTATGTTACAATCATTTGAAGCATTAACAGACATGTCGACCTGTCTCTCTCTCTCTGTCTCTATCTCTCTCTCTGTCTCTCTCTCTCTCTCTCTCTCTCTCTCTCTCGCTCTCTGTCTCTATCTCTCTCTGTCTCTCTCTCTCTCTCTTGCTCTCTGCCTCTATCTCTCCCTCTCTCTCTCTCTCTCTCTTGCTCTCTGTCTCTATCTCTCTCTCTCTCTCTCTGTCTCTCTCTCTCTTGCTCTCTGTCTCTATCTCTCTCTCTCTCTGTCTCTCTCTCTCTCTCGCTCTCTGCCTCTATCTCTCCCTCTCTCTCTCTCTCTCTCTCTTGCTCTCTGTCTCTATCTCTCTCTCTCTCTCTCTGTCTCTCTCTCTCTCTCTCTCTCTCTCGCTCTCTATCTCTATCTCTCTCTGTCTCTCTCTTTCTCTCTCTTGCTCTCTGTCTCTCTCTCTCTCTCTCTCTGTCTCTCTCTCTCTCTCTCTCGCTCTCTGTCTCTATCTCTCCCTCTCTCTCTCTCTCTCTCTCTCTCTCTCAGTTGTGGTGGGCTAACAAAACAAAAGACACACACACACACGTCATGTGTGTTACTTCACCTCAGATGAAAAAAACAGCATGTCCATCTGAAGAGACATTCATTAGCTAATCTGTGTGATATAAGTAGCATCCGCTCGCTAACCTGAGAGAGCAGCAGCACAGACAACATGCTCCTTTTTTCCAAACAGGATGTGGACAGTGTGGTGTTCATCTTGTCGCTGCCTTAAACTTTTTGCACTTAATATGAAAGTGAGGACGTTTGACAGACGTGTGGACAGTCCAGTTTTAGAGCCGTGTGTCCAGACCAAATGTGGACATATGTTCACCTACTGATGTTCAGTTACATTTAACAGGAAACTCTTTGCTAATGTTAGCCTTTGTTTTGTTGTTGTTAAAATGTTGTTGTTTGTGTCAGTGGACATTGTTACAGTGAACTTTAATACAAGTTGTTCATTGCTGGACAGACGTGTGTCTGTGCGTTTTTTTGTTTTTTGTGTTTTTTAGCCGTGTGTTTGTGTTGTTCCTCAGCTGAGTATGTGATGACATCATCATGACACGTTGACTCGACTCCGATTTAATTGACAGATAAGTTGAGTTGAAACAAACTGAAGTCATTAATGCCCTCGTTTACACCTTTTATATTAAGACACAAAGTTGCTTAGAAAAGAAATGAGCAAAGAGAAAAGTACAATTGTTATTTTTAACAAACGGAGCTGAAATGTGACCTTGTGACTTGGTGCTGCCATCGTGTGTGTGTGTGTGTGTGTGTGTGTGTGTTTGAGTTTCAATTTCTTTTTCTTTCGTTCTACACTGAGCTGAATGTGAGCGTAGTTCAGACATATGCAGCACTGATGATTTGCCAAAACTCCCAGTTGTTGTCTGTACCCGGGGCAACACTTTTGCCCAAATTCATCACATTGTAACGTGTCACATTATTTCCAGAGTAACAGTAACAGTAACAATAACAATAACAGTAACTGTGTCGCCATTAGAGCTATGTATATGGAGAAACTTTTATATTGACACTTTGAGAAAGAATAGCACTTTTATTTTGATACCGTTTCCTGTATTTTCTTTACTACTTCCTGCCTTGTCATCAGTAACTTCACGTTCAGTTCCTGTCCACTGAAATCGGTTTCTACTTCAAATAATTTCCTCTGTGAACGATGCTAGAAGCAAAGTCATAAGTGAATGTGTTGCTAAATTGAAATATTGATAGTTTAAGTTAAGTTTATGTTAGAAAGAGAATGTAATAAATAGGTTAAAAAGATCGTTTTTATTTACATGTATTTACAATGAGACTTCATGTGGAGCTGAGCTTTATGTTAAAAACAGTCAAACTTTGTTTTGTTACAGTTTTCACTCTGTCAGGTAATGCTGGATTCTTCAGATAAACAACATTGGAATGTTAACTACGGAACAGACTCCTGGTTATTGCATCAGAGTTTAACTGGTTGGATAGCTTCAGTTCATACACTGCAGTAAGGACAGCACAATGAAAAGACTGAGAAATTAGCATTGAACTTCGAGTCAACATGGAAAGTAGATCTAATAAATCAAGCAGGAGTGGGAGCAGCTTTCATTCATCTACCTCATCAACCAATGCTTTATTTCGCGCACGTGCAAAAGCAGCAGCTGCAAAAGTGCGCGCTGAATATGCTGAGCAAGAAGCCAAAGCCAAGATAGAGAAAGTTAAAAAGGAGACTGAGATTGAGACACTAGCCACCTGCCGTGAAGCAGCAGAAGCTGAAGCTGTAGCAGCTGTCTGGGAGTCAGCCGTTTCAGAGAGTAACAATTATATTGTGCTAGACGAAACAAATTCAACAGAACAAAGCAAACGTGAACGAACAAGTGAATACGTCCAAACTCACTTCCATACCACTAACCCTGTCCAACAAACAGCCATGAGGGCTAGTCCGCCACCAACACAACCAACCAATGCCACTCTCAGTTACAGCCCGAACAACCCTTTTGTGTCACACCATCAGCCACCTGTGTTTCCATATGATACAAACAATGTGGAGTTTACAGACTATGACTTTGACTATGCACCACCAGCAGCCGAACAGTCAATCAGCCAGAATCCTTTCACCAAAGACAGGCCTGAGGTTACTCCCAAAAATCTCACTTCGCATATCAGTGATTTGAATATTGGGGCTTCATCCTTCACCCCACAACAGACAAATGCTCAAAGTATGCCTGCAACCCAAAACCTAGCACAATATTTAGCTCGGCGTGACCTAGTGAACACAAGTTTGTATAAGTTTGATGATAAACCTGAAAATTATCGCGCCTGGCTGTCGTCATACAAAAATGCCACTCAAGGACTTGGTCTCACGGCCACTGAGGAACTGGATTTGATGACGCGATGGCTTGGAAAAGAATCCAGCAACCAGGTTAAACGCCTCCGTGCAGTGCACATAGCAAACCCACGAATAGCACTGGTGAAAGCCTGGGAACGTCTCCAAGAGTGTTATGCAGCCCCAGAGGTGATCGAAAAGGCCCTCTTCACCCGACTGGATGCATTTCCCAGAGTCTCAGCCAAGGAAAATATGAAGCTACGAGAGCTAGCTGACCTGCTTATGGAAGTGCAGTGTGCCAAGGAGGATGGTTACTTACCAGGCCTGTCCTACCTGGACACAACGCGTGGAATTGAACCTATAGTGACCAAGCTGCCCTATGGACTCCAGGAAAAATGGATCTCGGCCGGTTCCAAATATAAAGAAACAAATAAAGGGCGGTTCCCACCATTTGATTACTTCACAAAATTCATATGCTATGAGGCCAAGAAAAGAAATGACCCCAGCTTTGCCTTGTTTAATACCACTACAACAGCATCTGCCAAGGCTGAAAGTGCCTTCCCTAAAACCATCCAGAAACCCATTGCAGTTCACAAGATCAATGTCACTCCTACAGAGGAAAATGTCCCCAGTGATCCGAGTAAGATCTGCCCAATACATGCAAAACCCCACCCACTGAAGAAGTGTAAAGCCTTCAGAGCCGAAACGTTGGATGACAGAAAGATATTTCTGAAAGAAAACGGAATCTGCTTCAAGTGCTGTAGCTCCACCAACCATATGGCAAGGGACTGCACTACAATTGTGAAGTGTTTTGAGTGTGACAGCACCCAACATGTCTCAACTATGCACCCTGGACCGACACCGCTACCTACAACTCCGCCGACCTCGCCACAGCATGGCGGGGAGGGAGAAGTGGCAACTGACACCAGCGAGATTAGCTCAAGCTGCACAGCAGTATGCGGCACAGGACAAGTTGGACGGTCATGCTCCAAAATATGTCTGGCAAGAGTGTACCAGAAAGACTACCCAGACAAAGCCATCAAGGCCTACATCGTGTTAGATGACCAAAGCAACCGGTCGTTGGCCAAGTCCAGTTTCTTTGACAAGTTTGACATTCACACTAAGCCGTATCCTTACCAACTGAAAACATGTTCTGGTGTCGTGGAAACATCTGGCAGAAGGGCCTCAGATTTTATCGTGGAGTCCTTAAACGGAAAAGTTACCATTCCCTTACCACCACTCACTGAGTGTAATAACATACCTGATAATAGGTCCGAAATTCCCACACCAAATGCAGCTCTTCATCAGCCTCACCTGTCAAAGGTAGCAGAACACATCCCAGAGCTGGACCCCACAGCTGAGATCCTCCTGTTACTAGGAAGAGACATAATCAGAGCACACAAAGTATGGGAACAAATAAATGGCCCTACCAATGCACCCTTCGCACAGCGCCTTGACTTGGGCTGGGTGCTGATAGGAGAAGTCTGTCTAGGGAACACACACAAGCCGAATGTCAGTTCCTTCCAGACGACCATGGTCGACTGTCATCGGCCCTCATTCTTTCAGCCATGCACAAGCCATCTGCACATTAAAGAGGAACTTCACGTCAACGCCTTACAACCCAGAACTAAGGAAGACAGTCTAGGCCAAAATGTATTCGACCATACGGAACATGACAATAAGCTAGCACCTTCTATTGAAGATGTAACCTTCCTAAAAATGATGGACAAAGAAGTCTACAAAAATGATTCACAGCTGGGTTGCTCCATTGCCGTTCAGACAACCAAGGCAACAGCTTCCCAACAACCGCGAGCAAGCACTCAAAAGGTTTGAATCACTACAACGTCAACTCAGGAGAAAGCCAGAAATGCAACAGCAATACGTGGAATTCATGGACAAACTGCTGAAAAACAACCATGCTGAGGTGGCACCAGAGCTAAAAGAAGAAGAGTGCTGGTATTTACCAAGCTTCGCTGTGTACCACCCACAGAAACCTGATCAAATCAGGGTAGTGTTTGATTCGAGTGCCCAACAGTCTGGCATCTCCTTGAACAATGTGCTCTTGACTGGACCAGATCTGAATAACACCCTTCTAGGAGTGCTCATGCGGTTCCGTAAAGACAAGGTCGCTGTGATGGCGGATATTCAACAGATGTTCTATTGCTTCCTCGTGGACAAAAAGCACAGAAACTTCCTGCGATTCTTATGGTTCAAAGACAACAACGTAGCCGACAAGGTCATTGACTACAGAATGAAGGTTCATGTCTTTGGAAACAGCCCATCTCCTGCAGTGGCGATCTATGGGCTCAGAAGAGCCATCAGAGACGGTGCAGAGAAGTATGGAGCAGACACTGTCAACTTTGTCGAACGGCACTTTTATGTTGACGACGGCCTCTGTTCTGTTCCAACTGATGCAGAGGCTATTGAGCTGCTCCGTAGGACTCAAGCCTCACTTGCAGAGTCTAACCTGAGGCTCCACAAATTTGCCTCAAATAGTCAGGCTGTCTTGGAAGCCTTCCCAACCGAGGACTGTGTACAAGTCAAGAAGGATGTAGACCTCAGCGGAGATGAGTCACCCACCCAACGCAGCTTGGGGCTCCTGTGGGAAATAGCAAGCGACACATTCACCTTCTCTGTATCAACCGACACCAAACCATTCACCCGTCGAGGGGTTCTTTCCATGGTGAACAGTGTTTTTGACCCTTTAGGCTTCCTGGCTCCAGTTACGATCCAAGGCAGGGACATCGGAGTGGGACACCCCATTACCTGAAGATAAGTTAGGCAAGTGGGAGTCTTGGAGAAACTCGCTTCAAGACTTAAGGCACTTTCACATACCAAGGATGTACACAGGCATCTGTCCAACCAAGGCTGAGCGAGTAGAACTCCACGTCTTCAGCGATGCATCTGTGACGGCTATTGGTGCCGTGGCCTACTTGAAAGCCAGCAAAGGAGATACAGTGGACGTTGGATTTGTCATGGCAAAAGCTAAACTTGCCCCTCGATCAGACCCAACCATTCCAAGACTTGAACTGTGTGCAGCAGTCTTAGCTGTGGAAATGGCTGAGTTGATTCAGGATGAATTGGATCTAAAGCTGGATGCCACCAAGTTCTACACTGATAGCAAAGTTGTCCTTGGATACATTTACAACCAGTCCAGACGGTTCTATGTGTATGTCCACAACCGTGTCCAGCGTATACGCCAATCCACCATCCCTGAACAATGGTACTACGTGAACACAGAAGACAATCCAGCTGACCTGGCATCACGGTCGGTTCCAGCAGCACGCCTCAGACAGACGATGTGGTTCAAGGGACCAACCTTCCTGCGCAAGCCGTCCATTCAGCCAGACCAAGCTCAGTCATCCGGCTTAGTCTCACCGGAGTCAGATGGAGAGGTCCGTCCAATTGTGAAAAGCTTCCTCACCAACCTGCAAGGGAGAGTTCTCACCACAGAACGCTTTGAAAGGTTCTCCACATTCGACACTCTCCAACGCGCCATTGCACTCCTGATACATATAGCAAAATCCTTCAAGGCTCCGTCAGGCAAGTGTAAGGGTTGGCATCATTGTGATTTACCTCGCTCCGTGGATGAGTTTTCCCAAGCAAGAGAAGTCATCATCAGAGCTGTTCAGAGGAACACGTTTGTGAAGGAGTTTGAAGCTCTGGAGAGAGGAATGCAAGTTCCGTTAAGCAGCTGCCTATGTTCCCTCAACCCGATCTTACAGGGTGACCTACTCTGCATTGGAGGCAGACTGAAGAACGCGGATGTGTCCATTGAACAAAAGAACCCGGTCATTCTCCCAAAAGAACACCACGTGTCCTTGCTACTTACCAGATACCATCATGCTCAAGTAGAGCATCAGGGCCGTCATCTAACAGAAGGAGCTGTACGAGCTGCTGGACTCTGGATCCTGGGAGGCAAGCGGCTTGTGAACTCAACTATTCACAAGTGCATCACCTGTCGCAAACTTAGAGGAAGGATGCAGGAACAACAGATGGTAGATTTGCCCGCAGAGCGCCTCACAACCTGTCCTCCCTTCACATATGTGGGCCTAGATGTTTTCGGGCCCTGGCACGTCTCCATCAGACGCACCAGAGGGACGCAACCTGAGAGCAAGTGCTGGGCCATCCTATTCTCCTGCATGAGCTCCAGAGCAGTTCACATCGAGGTGATTACCTCAATGGACACCTCAAGCTGTATAAACGCGCTGAGGCGTTTCTTTGCCATCAGAGGACCAGCCAAACAACTGAGGTCAGACTGCGGCACAAATTTCATTGGGGCCTGTAAAGAATTTGGGCTGAGTGCAGATCAACCAGACAGCGCGGTGCAGAGATACCTGCACCAACAAGGATGTTCCTGGGTGTTTAACCCGCCCCATGCCTCACACATGGGGGGTTCATGGGAGCGCCTCATTGGGGTGGCTCGAAGAATCCTGGATTCGATGCTCCGTGACCACAGCACTCGCCTTACTCATGAAGTTCTGTGTACTCTAATGGCAGAAGTGACCGCAATTCTGAATGCAAGACCACTAGTTCCGGTGTCAAATGATCCAGAAAATCCATACATCCTCACACCATCGATGCTGTTAACACAGAAAACTGGTGCCCCACCACCTCCAGGTGACTTCACAGACAGGGACTTACTCACTAAGCAGTGGAGACAAGTACAAGCCTTATCCAACTTATTCTGGAACCGTTGGAGACAAGCGTACCTGTCAACCTTACAAAGTCGCAAGAAATGGACAAGGTCCCACCAGAACCTGCAAGACGGTGACATCGTCCTCCTCAAAGACAACCAAGCTGCTCCCAACAATTGGCCTTTGGCAGTGGTCATAAAGGCTATTCCTGGAACAGATGGAAGAGTCCGTAAGGTGGAATTACGGACAGTGAACCAAGGACAATCAAAGACTTACCTTAGACCAGTTACCGAAACTGTTTTGCTTCTCCGTAAGGACTGATGTTTCAGATGTGATTCTTGTTTGAGTTTAATGTTTATTGTGGTGACCTCACAGTGGTCAGGCGGGGAGTGTGTCGCCATTAGAGCTATGTATATGGAGAAACTTTTATATTGACACTTTGAGAAAGAATAGCACTTTTATTTTGATACCGTTTCCTGTATTTTCTTTACTACTTCCTGCCTTGTCATCAGTAACTTCACGTTCAGTTCCTGTCCACTGAAATCGGTTTCTACTTCAAAGAATTTCCTCTGTGAACGATGCTAGAAGCAAAGTCGTAAGTGAATGTGTTGCTAAATTGAAATATTGATAGTTTAAGTTAAGTTTATGTTAGAAAGAGAATGTAATAAATAGGTTAAAAAGATCGTTTTTATTTACATGTATTTACAATGAGACTTCATGTGGAGCTGAGCTTTATGTTAAAAACAGTCAAACTTTGTTTTGTTACAGTTTTCACTCTGTCATGTAATGCTGGATTCTTCAGATAAACAACATTGGAATGTTAACTACGGAACAGACTCCTGGTTATTGCATCAGAGTTTAACTGGTTGGATAGCTTCAGTTCATACACTGCAGTAAGGACAGCACAGTAACAATAACAATAACAATAACAGTAACAATAACAGTAACAATAACAGTAACAATAACAATAACAGTAACAGTAACAGAAACAGAAACAGAAACAGTAACAGTAACAGTAACAATAACAGTGATACAGTTATGGATAAAGTCTTTAATTACTCTGATACTGGAAATGTGCCTGCATTAGTAACTGTTATAGTCTAACGCAGTTATTCCAAGCACTGTTATTATTATATATGTACATTTGAAGAATTAATTGAAAATATTGGTCAGAAAAAGACCAGTTGATGCACATAAATAAAAAAGAAAAGTGAATATGAAATAAACACATAAACCACAAAAAGCCATAGAAGTGAAAACAAACAAACACATAATATAAACCACTACAAATACAATAAACCATCATCACAGACACAGTGGAACATTTAAATAATAATAAAAAGTGCAGTTTTGGACTTTTTAAACCCAGGAGCTGTCCATGGTGCTGAACACACGTCTGTATTTCCTTCATTCTTCTTTTGTCCAAAGCCTTTTATCCAGTTCAGGGTCATAAATAAATGTTCCATTCAACACCACCCTGTTACTAACATGAACCATGGACTGAGTGTGAGGTTTACAGAACATACAGACACACTGGTTCTTCAACTAATTGTAAATACTATTACTTTATGATGTTTTATCCCATTTTACCCACTTTTATACCAGGGTTAGTGTTAATAGTTTAAGAAGGACTTTAAACATTTGAGTACAGTTAAAACTAGATCAGTGGTAGAGTTCAGACCTCAGTGAAGCAGCACCACTCTGTGCTAATGCTAATGCTAACACATTAAACTAGATCAATGGTAGAGTTCAGACCTCAGTGAAGCAGCACCACTCTGTGCTAATGCTAACGCTAACACATTAAACTAGATCAGTGGTAGAGTTCAGACCTCAGTGAAGCAGCACCACTCTGTGCTAATGCTAACGCTAACACATTAAACTAGATCAGTGGTAGAGTTCAGACCTGAGTGAAGCAGCACCACTCTGTGCTAATGCTAACGCTAACACATTAAACTAGATCAGTGGTAGAGTTCAGACCTGAGTGAAGCAGCACCACTCTATGCTAATGCTAACGCTAACACATTAAACTAGATCAGTGGTAGAGTTCAGACCTCAGTGAAGCAGCACCACTCTGTGCTAATGCTAACGCTAACACATTAAACTAGATCAGTGGTAGAGTTCAGACCTCAGTGAAGCAGCACCACTCTGTGCTAATGCTAACGCTAACACATTAAACTAGATCAGTGGTAGATTTCAGTCTACATCTTCCACTCATACCTGGAGATCACAACACAGCGACCATTGATTATTTTGGTAATTTTAATTCATTTGACTGAATATTTTTTCTGTGAGCCTCACACACTGTCCAACAGCTGATGAAAGTAGTTTGCTAAGGCTAAGGCATTCATGTGAAAGGTACTGAACTGTCCCTTTAAGTACTTTTACCAC